>JACXGJ010002683.1:0-62591 GCA_016801105.1 Esox niger | reverse complement strand
CCTTTGGGGGGGGGTACTGTCATGTCCTGGCTATGCCCCTAGCCATCTTTGCGCTGGCTGGGGCCATAGCCAGGACATGGCCTAAATAGGTGGCTCTAGCCACCTCTATGTGCTTTGGTTTCCCCAATTGGAGGCAGGTGTTCGTTATTGCCTCCAATTGGGGAACCTACTTATGTTGAATGTTTGTGCACGTAGTTGTTGGTTTATTTTGGTTGTCAGCCGTAGGCTATACTTGTTACCCGTCTTAGTGTCTGTTCTAAGTTGTAAGTTTGTTTGTTTTCCTTCTTAATTAAAACTATGGATTATTTCCAAAACAGCCGTTCTGCCTCTGCTATTCTGTCCTCCTACACCGGACGCTATGACATTTATGAGCATTTTTACAACCAGTGTGAGGCGAAGTTGTTTATTACATTAAGTATTGCTCTTTTATTGAACCCGAGTCATGGCCATCTACTGAACAGAGAGTCTGTCAGTTCTGTGGGTGTGAGAGAAGAGATTTGGATGGTAACCTACAGAATTTATCATCTCTTACATTTTACTTGTGAAACACTTCTAAGACACTACCCTGGAAACAAACACTATCTATCATTGGGCAATATTCTAATTTGAGGTAGCATTTCATTTTCACTGATGTATTCAAAAGACTGCCATATAGTAACATACTTACGCAAATTTACTTGTGCCCTTTTCCCCTTCTCTTGCTCCCCTTCTCTCTCCCTTCCTCTCACTTTCTGTGTTTATATCGCTTGATCTGTCACCAGCACCACTGTCACTCCTCACCACAGTGGCACGCAATGTCAGCTGACCAGCCTAGCTGCCGGGCCAACCCAACAAACCCTAGCGAGGCTTTGCTGGTTAAAGAGTGAAAAAGGGGGAGGAAATGGGCTGAAAAATGTAAAATGACATTTCTGTAGGCATCAATTCTAAGATTCCCACCCCGCTGTCAGGATGCATCTCTGTCACTCAGCCCGAGTTGGGGAAGTAAGGTCATGGTGTTCTGTAGAGGTCCTGCGTGCAGGCATAGCAAAACCTTAAAGGCTTAACTTCTGTCACCTTGTGTGCCCGTTGCCTGCACCACTGCACTGGATTCACAGCCAGACCGTGTTTTGGTGGAAGGTGAAAGAACACTTAATGTTTCAAATTAGCAGGTGGTAGACACATTTTGTCAGTGGTCTCTTGTGGCATTTGCCCGTTGTTTCGTTACAGCACTAGTGCACCTTTTGTTTACTTCGTTCCCCCCCATGCATTGTCACATCAGTAATACAGTATTTTACACATTTATCCATTTGTTTTCCTGTATATTTCCGGTTTTGTTGTTGCAGTCTATTTCTACTCTGTAAAAATAGCCAGACTTAATAAAAGGCAAATAATGAGCTCCTCTGGTTGATGCATTACAGATACTGTATACCAAAGATTAACAAAGATCCAGAAGAAGTAGGGTCACCGATCTCTCGCAATTTCCGGGTCCCAGAGATTTCAGTAGGGACGTGCACATTAAATGAATATCTTTGCACACAAAACATTCTACAGCCATTTATTGTCTCCACCATTTAATGTCCAGAGGGAATGGGTTTTGCATTGTTTGTGTTACTTGTTGTCTTTCATCAAGCCTCTCAGCACTCAGTTCATATATGGTTACAATAGACACCTAAGAACAGTTTCTGTACATGGAAGGCATTCTCCATAATTTATATAACTTTACCTCATTGAAGTTAGCCAGCTACGCTAAACTTAATGCTTGTGAACCTCTCTGAGTAAAGAATCCATTGAAATGAGAGCATACTGATGCCTATATGGATGAAAGATCCCTCATGGTTAGAGCTAAACCATTTAAGCTTTCCTCTGAAAAATTTATTTACCTCGGGACTGAAGCCACAAAACCAATTCTCCTCACTGTTTCAAGCTAACTTCCTCCCTTTGATGGACAAATTTCAAACGTACACTTTAGAGAATGTCTCAAATATCCTTGGTGGGTGAGGTAAATGCCAATGGTGCGCCTCCTGCTATTGGTTGACCTTATCCAGAATACCATATTCATACCCATGTTCTATTATGAACAATACCCAAGTCCTATTATGAACAATACCCAAGTCCTATTATGAACAATACCCAAGTCCAATTCTGAACAATACCCATGTCCTATTATGAACAATACCCAAGTCCTATTATGGACAACTGGACTCAGTAATTTACATGTGAGTTCATTTATCTGGGACTATATAACATAAAGCATAGCTTAACAGTTCTCTGTAAATCAAAATTGGTGTAAGGATTGTCTCTCCCAAACCAAATAGGTTACCACTGGTCTGCAAATGGACACCGCCAAAACAGACCCACTGAGGATGTAATTTCCATTGCTGTTCACACGTTCGTTGAATGTAATTCAGCAGTAAACATAATGCGCTCTCAACTAGTTATCGTGTTCAGAACGCTGTGAGGATTGGCAACAACACCCCCCCCCCGCTGGTTCTTAACACAGCACACCCCCAGGGGTGTGTCCTCAGCCCTCTTCTTTACTCTGTTCACCCATGACTGTGAGGTTCCACCCGACACCAACTCTATCATCAAGTTTTCAGGTCGACGCCATCTATGTTGGCCTGATAAACAACAAAGGGGTATCAGCCTACAGGGAGGACATACTGTATACAAACTGAAATGGTGGTGCCAGGAAAACAACCCGTCTCTCGTCGTCAGCAAAACAAAGGACATGGTTGTTGACTTTAAGAAGCGGAGGAAGGAACATGCCCACACTCTGTAAATATTTCTGTAAATAGTCTTGATACTGTCTAAAACTGCTATTACTATTCCTTTCTATTTTTTATAATGTGATGTTGTTTGTTTCTAGCATGTTTCTCTAGCAATGCACTGCAGGTTTTTTATTGTGTTGTTTGCTGTTTGTATCCCGTCCATAATACCATGCAAATACAAATTTAACATGTTTCAATTATTTGCTAAATTTATACATTTTCTGGTGTTTCAAAGCACCTCATTATTTTATCAGTGTAATTAACCATATTATGGAATCCCTTTTGTGAGCCATTTCACTTGAAGCTCATTGTCATGGAAACGAAATATTCAGGTTGCCAATTAGATAGCAGAGTTATTTCCAGCTCTGGTGACTTGGTTATTAAGCTAATGCTAATGTTGTACTGGTTATACACTAGTGAATTACTTCACCATGATTTGCATAAAAAATTTACTGTACACAGATTTTAATAAGCTGCCACAGAAATCGCTAACCTACTTACTGGAGGTTATGTGTACACATCAATTTGAAGTATTCTGAATATAGTGAACAGGTACATCATTTCACAATGCCAGCTTGTTTTTGATTTAGAGCTTTCTGAGGGAATGCAATTTGTATTACTGCATGATGACTCCTTGTGAGCCTATACTGCTTTGCTGTAATTCCTGAAATACCAAGTTATTGGAGAGTCCAAGCAAGTCCTGACAAGTGTCAGTGTGCATATTTTTCTGTCACCTCGGCTGTGTATCCTGGTCCATGGAACAAACCAACCAGCACCATCGCCTTTCCAGCACCAAGCCGTACCCAGCACTGTGTCTGTAAAAAAATATATATTTCTGTGGTACTGTTGACATTTGTATTAAAGCCATTTAAGTAAGCTGCATGTATTCACACAAGGCTTATATAATATGCAACATACATGCACGGACCACTAAAATTGCTCTTTAAAAATCTTGTTGTGATTGTTTTGATTTTCATTTCCAATTATTATCTTAACTTCTTTCTCGAAGCCGAGCCACCCATTAAGTTGAAATACTTCTTAACCCTGCTTAACAGTGTAAACAATATTTGTGCACAGAGGGCTCATTTCTCTATCCACTTATTACCCAGTGTTACGAGTTTAAAAACAAAGTTGCATATCTACTTCCCCAAGTAGTAATTACCTGATGATGGCCATCAAATGATGGCCATATTTCTTTTTTCCAGAAAGCTTTGGAAAAAGATTAACTGGCTGTCTATTTTTACAGCTTGAGTCATCCTTTACTCGTTCATTGGACACTGAGGTGATGATTCAGACAGTTATTCTTTTACAAGGACGTAGGACCAATCATGGAAGCAGGTTAAATTCAAGGTTTTAGGCTCCATCTGGCTTGTAGCTTGCTGTTTGCCTGTGTCCAGCTTTACCTAACCATATACTGTAGTTAGCTAAGGCTTGGTAGATATACTAGTCTAATTTTGACTGAAATTTCCAAATGCATTCTACTCAAATGAGCCACATTATTTCCCCATCAAAAGCATACCTTCAACATTTATAGGTACAGTCACCTCAAAATGATTGGCACTCTTGATAAATACCAGCAAAACTGATGTATGAAATGAGTGTTGATGAGTTATATTGTAATTTTCAACATGTGAGCATATTTGTACAGTTATCAACCTAAATTAACCCTTTCTCAAACGATACATTATTAATGCCCTCAATAACCCAGTACTTTGTGCCCCCTTCCATTGTGTGGATAATGGTGCATAGTCTTTTCTTATCATCTTTTTATGAGATTGGAGGAGACATTAAAAGGGATCTTAGGCCATTTCTTCATAGAGAATTCTTCCAGAGCCTTGATCCTTGTGCATATATCAACTTAACCAAAATAATCCAAACAGCACCAAGACATCGAACGCTGATCACCATATTGTGCAGGCGATGCAAAGTGCAATGGCCGTCTATTTTAATGTAATTGAACAAACCTAATGGAGTTTGTTAAACATAATTGAGCCTTGGATTGGAACTTGTGCTTTAAAAAGGGAATTAGAAATCTTTGGCCACAGACATCCTTAGACTGAAACATCCAGCTCTAAGAGGGTGGAGACGGACGTGATGCTCCATGATGGCTTAGGCAGCAGATAGAGCTAGGAACAGGAGAACAGAGGAGACAAGATTGGACAAAGAGTGATAGGAGAGTGGTCTGCGACTGGCTAGATATAAAGAGATTTTTCTGAGAGTGTCAGCGACAGGTCTATTTTTTTAAATCAGAAGGGTCAAGTGGTGTTTGCTGGCTCCGGCCATCTTAAAGCGAGAGGACACTGAGGTCATTGACAAATTAAGGATGGCTGAAAATCTCTAGCGTTGGTCTGGAGAAGAGAGGAGGGGATGGGGGAAAAAGACACAATTTACTGTATTTCATTTAGAGATGTCTGGGAAAAGTTATTTTAGAACAGTTATTGTAACCGTCCTTAATATGCAAAGTTAATGAGGTGTGCATGTCATCAACCATGTCTTGAGGTAGATAAATGTTTTGATGTTGACAGGAATGTATTAATTAACTTAATCACAATGTTATAGCACTTACCTCTGGCAGCCTCCTGTGACCTTGTCTAGTCTTGTCTTTGTGGAGCCAGGGGAGATCAGAGCTAGGTTTTCAGAAATCCTACTCCTTTAGCCTTGGTCCTATACCACAGAAGCCATTAAAAATAATCTTTGCACTCTTACTTCTCCATCCAGAAAGACCTGAATTCTTCGTTAGAATATCTTTTTTTCTTTTTTTTGCATTTTAAAGCTGAAAAGTGTGAATCCTCAGAGCTCAACAGCAGACGTTGGCTTTGGTCCTGCAATATCAAAGCCCTTTCCTAGTGTCTAATCTACGATCAATACCAACGGGTGATTTATCCTGTCCTGTCATGGTTGGCCTGTTGTCGAGTCAGCCTCTCAGGTCACTCGGGAAGAATACTGTGAAAAATCAATAGGGAGAGAAATCCTTGAAACAAATTGGTTGGCAGAAACTCACTATACAGGTTGGTTTCTGTGGCAACAACACAATCAGATCCCGCCAGCTGATGAGCATAATCAGACATGAATGTTGAATTGTACAGTAAAGGGCGTCTGTCCAGCATGAAACACAAGCATGCCACCGTGAATTGGTGCTGCCTAGTCATTGGTCAAATATAGGATTGTTCCCCATTTCATTTGGTTTGAGATCAACATCATAAAAATAATAATTACAGGAGTTATATACAGTATGACCTGAAAAGAACCTTGAGAGCAAATGTCGAGCAAACCTTGAGAAGGGCCTATCGTTGAAGCCCGGGAGCGTGGGCCTGGCGATGAGCAGTTGGCCTGATATGGTTGAACGGAGTGAGTGGGTGGGTTGGTAGCGGGGAAAATGGTGCTAAGGTATTCATGGAGTCTATGTATAAAAGTGGAGGGCTTTATAGGTCAGAAGCAGAATCTTACATTTAATGTGTTTGGAGATCGGGAGCCAGTGGAGTTCACAGAGAACAGGGGCAATGTGCTGCCTAGACAAAGCGTGGGCGAGCAGTCGCGCTGTAGACTTAGAACCATTACCAGCTTATGGAGGAAGCTTGATTTGATTCCCAAGAGTGAAGAGTCGCTGTAGTCAAGATGGAAGAGATCAGAGCCTTACTGAGGGTTTCAGGGGCTGGACGTGAGAGGGGAAACCTGCCCATAGCCAAGTTGCAGAGATGGCAGAATGCAGTGGTCAAATAGGACATGACACCAGTGTTGTGTATGGGACACATGTAATGTCTTAAGGAAATCTACCAAATGTCAGACTCACAGACGGTGGACTAACAGTATAGTGTGTACATAATCAGATAGGCCTGTTGTGATGGACCCTTGTAAAGAGCCTTTTGGGCTATGGGTGTGAACACACAAGTCCCGGCGTTGCCATTAGTAGCAACTTTACAGGGACAAAGCACCTTTTCTCTTCACACTGATACAGAGTGAGCTAGCCTATCTAGATGGGCCAAATAGAAATGTTCAATCATGGCACAATGTAATAACGCTGCAGAGCTGGCCTCCAGTAAATCAATTCCATGGTTAACAGAGTTATCACAGACCTTCCAGGCTAACTTTATCACCAATTCAATGTTGTCTCAAATGGCTCCCTATTTTAGCAGACTTGCATAAGGTTGCTATAAAAGAAGTGTACTATTTTGGGGCAAAGTGGATCATTGGGGTCCAGTCTTTGTCCGCACATTCCCATCAAGCTGAAGCTGCTGTAGCATCAAACAACGGGGCCGGGCTGTCCGCCGTTGTTAAAATGAAATTACTCTGGTGATGATTAGCTATTATATGAGAGAATACATTTGAAGGTGTGTAATCAATAAATACGCTATGTCAGCTATCAAAATCTCTTTCCTGATGTCATGATGATAAATTAGGGGAATGCTCAATTTTTATTGTTAGTCGGTGGCTGGTCAAAAATGGGATGGGTTTTAACTTTTTATTTTATTTTAGATTCAGTAGAATGGGACAAATTGCAATTACGGATATGAATTGTAATTCTCAAACACTGCCCATCGGCTCAAGTGATGCATTTCTTATACATTTTTTATTTGAAGCTGAATATTGTGTAAGTTGGTGATTTGGATATTTTCAGAATTTGATTAATCGCGATACCCTTTAGTTAAGTCTGAGGGTTGTGTACCAAATTGTAACTATCTGACGTTAGCATTGGTAGCTATTTTTATGGACTTTGCTAGCTAATGACAACCTACAGGTATGTTTGGAGACATGTTGATGTCAAAGTAAATGACAAAGTAAATGACAAAGTAAAAGGGAACTAATCAGTCATCGTCTTTAATATGAATCTGACTCTTCAGAACTATTTGCTGGAATTTCATGGTAAACTAAGTTATGTTAGTGATTCTACTTATAGATTATGCTTATATAAACAACATTTTACACATCCAGACTAAAACGTTATTCGAAAAAGTTAAAGACTGCCTTTTAAATCAATAGTTACTTAAAAGGGCTAGTTCGTCGAAAAATCATATTTTGGTGATTTTACCCATTGGTCCTTCAGGCGCATGAAATAATTTTTCAAGAAATTAATTATTCAGCTCTGTCTATCAGTAAGTAGCATTATAAGCATTATACAAATTCATGAATGGTTGGCCTGTGTGGCCCGATCCAATGCACAATCTTCTGTAGCTCAAATTGCTGAAGAAGTTAATGCTGGTACTGATAGAAAGGTGTCAGAACACACAGTCCATCACAGTTTATTGCATCTGGGGATGAGTAGCCGCAGACCAGTCAGGGTGCCGATGCTGACCCCTGTCCACTACTGAAAGAGCCTACAATGGGCATGAGAGCACCAGAACTGGACCACGGAGCAATGGAGGTGGCCTGGTCTGATGAATCATGTTTTCTTTTATATCACTTGGATGGCCGGGTGCATGTGCGTTGCTTGGAGAACACATGGCACCAGGAGAAGGCAAGCAGGCTGAGGTAGAGTGATGCTTTGGGCAAACCTTGGGTCCTGCCATTCATGTGGATGTTACTTTGACACATACCACATACCTGAGCATTGTTGCAGACCATGTGCAACCTTTCATGGCAACGGTATTCACTGATGGAATTGGCCTCAATTGAGCAGGACAATGCATCCTGCCACAAAGCAAAATTGTTTAGGTGTGGTTTGAGGAACACAACAACGAGTTCAAGGTGTTGACATAGCCTCCAAATTCTCCAGATCTCAATCCAATCAAGCATGTGTGGGATGTGCTGGACAAACATGTCCGATCCATGGAGGCCCCACCTCGCAACTTACATGACTTAAAGTATCTGCTGCTAACGTCTTGGTGCCAGATACCACAGTGCATCTTATAGTGGTCTAGTTGAGTCCATGCCACGACGGGTCAGGGCTGTTTTGGCAGCAAAATGGGGACCGACACATCATTAGGCCGATGGTCATAATGTTATGGCTGATCGGTGTACATAAGTGTAAACGAGCATCCATTTTTAATAGCTAGACAAAGGTACCCATCTTCACATAACATGTTGTTGTTAAAGTTTGCGGTCACCTTTGACATCATTGCTACAGAACAGAAGCTGTGTATGGTGACAATAGGAAATAGTTCACTAATGCCAGTTTAAATTCAACCAAATCTGCTGGCTGTTTCGTCACTGTACAGTTTAAAAAATGAAAGCTAACAGATTACTGAATGTAGTTTCAAGTGTTTTGGAGTAATTTTCCGCATGCAATGCTACTTTGCAATAATGGTATGAAGTGTTTCCATTAATGAATTTAAACAATGTAATTTACACTAATTACAGAGCTGAATAATGGATTTTTAATGACTCTTTAGGACTTCTGGAATATCTTTTGGTAAGTACATTTTTAGAATAAAATGAATTTTGGACGAACCATCCCTTTAACTCTTTTTACCTACTAATTTAGGTCTTAAATACAACCTTCCCTCGCCTGATGAACAGAGCCAAGCTATTTTACTTTGTGCATTTTAGTCCTCGATCAGTTAGCATGGAAAGGACATGACAGGTGCAACCCATGAATTGGATAATTTGTCGCATTTTACCAAGCAGAGCATTCCTGGTTTGTGCTCCATGTGGAGCAGTAGAGGACTATTAAGTGTTAGGAGCACACTGACGTCAGTTTCATGAGGTAGGCCAGCATTTTCACTTTGATTATGGCCATCATTTTTATTTAGGAGGGTGTGTAAAAATTGTTTCAGGTCTGGGGCATTTTCTTACCAGACCCTGGCTAATAAATAATTAACTGTCCCTAAGCTTAGCTAAATTACAGGATTGTTTTGTTCACTGTCCATAAATCTAACATGTAGTCTATAAACCATATTTTAAAATCAGTGCAAAAAAGCACTAGTTGAGGTGATTAAATCATTTGTAAAGTTGCAAACAACCGATCCAGTTTGTACTATTAAAGCGAATAACAAGACATTGAGATTGTGATTAAGTATTAAAAGAGATTTTATACTGGAACTCATTTATTGACTCCTCTGTTTCAACATCTCTGTACATAAGTCACTGAAGACGTTCACAAAAATGTATCTGCTGGAACAGAGAAATAGATTAGACTGAATTTATGTTGTAAAAACTAAGCAGTGTCGCTAAAGAGTGGCAGGAAAGTGTCAGGAAATTTGGAGATGACAACAAAGCCAGGCAACAAGCAGATATGTTGTCACCAGCTGGGTAGTATCGTACAGTACAGGTCATCTATGACTGTTGTCAATGAATAATATGCATCATCAGCAATAAGTTGTATTGACAATAAAACAGTGTGCAGAAAATATTTCATGTAATTTGAACACTACCACAGAGAGCCTGCAAACATAGTGGTTTTAATCACCCAAAGTAAAATTGTCTCGCTAAGGTTTGTCATAATATCACATGATGAGATGCGAGCAAGTTTCTCGCAGTTTAGTATGTGTATGGGAATTTGCCTACAATAGTTTACAGTGATGCTGAGATTTTCTGTCAACATTGGCTCATTGTAAGTTATAATGCAGGTGTGTGTGGATCCTTGAGGAATGGTGCTTGAGTGTCTCAGTGGATGCAAAAATATGTCTGAAGTGCAAATGAGTGTTCTTTGTTTTCATACACGGTTAGTGAAATGGTATCAATGAGGCAGACTGGTACATGCTCGCTCTTTGTCTCCAGCTCCCTGCTGGTTGATTTCTAGTGAAGTCTGGTCTTTTCAACATCTGAGAATTTAATCAACAAGGTAATTAGGAAAGACCAACAATAGGTTTATTCTTCCATCCAGTTACATCATCCTGAACGACAGAAAAAAGAGAGAGTTTGAGTGCAAGAGATGAAGAAAATAATAAGAGTCAAGTAGAGTGTAGTTGTTTGAGTTGGTCTGTTGTCAGATCTGCGTGTCAGTGAAGTTTCGTTGAGCCATTTGTTTTACAGTAAGCTGGCTTAATACCTGTTAGCCAGCCAATTTAGTAATAGGGGATGTGTAGAAGTTGTTGCTTTCATTTTAGTTCTTTTATGTGCTTGGCCAACTGTAGCAGTTCCTACATAAAAGACATGCTCTAATGGTCGGCAGCTCACAGTCTTTGGGAAACTGAAGCACACTATAGAGTCTAGACTTTTGACTGCTCAGAGACACTTTTAACTTTAATATGAGTGGAGACTCACTATGAAGACTGCAGTGGATTTGACATAATGTATTCCACGGAAAAAATATTGAACTAAATCATGTATAGAGAGAACCAGGCGATGCATACAACCTTGAAAAAAAATCAATCGCTTCTGTCAAGTCTCAGAGAAACAAGTCAGTGACTAAAAACATGCATAATGAGTGAATATGAAGTGCGGTGAAGATGAAGCTTGTGAAAGCGGTTGAGTTAAACAAACAGTATTGTTGGGTGCCAGTAGAATCAGAAAGACTGGAAATAATATAAAACAATAAGGTTCTTCTATTGTCTTTTACGTCAAAGCTGACCACCTACATTTAATTTAAATTTTTTTTCATTGGGATGTAATGCATCTTGGTTGAACCAACTTTTATTTTGCACAGAGGAGTGCAGTAAGAAAGTCAGAAGGAAGTTTGCTTCATTTTTGTCTTATGGTCTTGTTGAACTCCAAAGTCTAAATGTTAATCTAGAAACAAAGGATCCCAGCTTTAGGGGACCAGTAGACCTTGCCGTATGTCTGCACAAGTGGAGAAGCAGCCACCTTTTGGTAATGTTGTGATACCTTTGCTAATCCCTCTGCTAATCCCCTGCATGGGGTGTTAGTAGAACAACAGAGACCTAATCTTGTAAAAGCAAAGAAAACTATCTTGACTTCTCCATGTGACAAAATCCTATTTAGTATACATAAATATGCCCTTGCAAAAATATTACAACATAATTTACATCACAGAGTAAGAACATAGATAGCATGATGGCTACAGCAGCAACCACCAGCCCAATAGCATGTAATCGCTACTTGTTACAGGGAAAAATATTTTATGTTGGATTTGGTTATCCCTGGAAAATAGTCTACTTTGAACCAATCAACATCTCTGCCCCCACAGATTAACTAGAAATAATATAGTGTATTCCAAGATTATTGCTCACACAAAACTCTGCAAAATGATAGTGGTACTAGAAAGAGCCCTCCAAGCTAATGTGACTGAAAATGATATTGGCCCCACCCATCATTGGTCCAAACAGAAATATAAAATGACATCAGTATCCACATTTACAGTGAACCCTTCCCATCCGTAGCCCTCCAACTCCACAGCCTCCTCCCAATCGTCCATATATTTAGGGTGGATGTGTCTGGGATGGGCTCTAGGCTCCAGAGAGCAGAGACACCCTGACCTGACCCTCGCTGATGACCTCTCCTGCATAATTCACCAGCTCCCAGAGAGGACTGAAGGTGAGGAAATGTAATTAATGCTGAGACAGCCGCCATGACTGGGCACAGTGTTCTGAGGACCTATGCCTCCTTGTCCTTCTGTGTCCAAGACAGAATTAATTTGAGGACCAAACACATTTGTATGTATTTAATGGCTCCAAAGAATTATTCTTTTGAATACTAAGCAGCTTATCCTATAGCTTGAGTTTGATTAGGTTACTGTGAGTCAAACTTTATATAGTGTACTCCACTTTGTATAACTCTTTTCTTTTTGTTGTTTTGGTTTTAATTATTGCCTCGGCAAGGCAGTGCTGACATCATTTCCGATAAGTGATACATTCAATTAAACAAGTATACAAACGTTACACAACAGGAACTAGGAACCGGATCTGTTATTAACAAAGAAATGTCCTTGACTGTTTTGTCAACATGTACTCATCAGTTCCAGCTGAAAAATAGTCTGTTTGCTATGTGGTTGGGCAAGCCAATGTGGGGTAGCTAAGTTCAGTAGCATAGTCCCATTTTATGAGCCATCATAATTCTTCACAAGCATATATGCTGATCCAATGAATAAATTAACATTTCAACATTTTGCAGTACCTGTACATAGATAAAAAAAATTATATGGGGCACCTTTCTGAAATGTCAACTAATCTCATATTAAATGTCACTGGTATGTTGTGCAGTCATTCTGCAGTGGTATTTCTCTAGAGAAATGCATAAGGAAGCTATGGGTTCTGCATATCTGAATTTATTTTACCAACACATTAGGCCTGTAGACTGATGCAGGCCCTCTGTTTTCTTCATAGCTCTGTATTGTACGTTTGTTGACATAGAGTATTAACCTGACTCAGCCCCACTATGTCTGACAGTTTGATAGCTGTGTAGTTTGGATTTGATTTGATTCAACATTTGATTATTAAATATGACTTATATTGAATAAGACTTTTTTATGCAGAAACAGCTCAATGCAAGGAGAAAAAAGGTTGAGTTCTGCTGGTCTGACAGGGTCTGATGTATGATGCAGCACCACTTTTTATAGTGTGTCTGTATAACCCCAGATGAGCAGGAAAGGGTCAGACTCATTAACAGGCTGAATAGAATTTCAAATGTTTCATAAAAGGAAAATACCATTGTTATAGCTATATGTTGTCATGAAATGATCTGCGTGCAGGCAATCAAGCCAGTACCTACTTCTGTTTGTCTTGCCTCCTCCTCGCAGCCAAACATACATGTTCAACCAACATCCTTCCGGAGACAAATATAAACTAGAGAACTAACATTTCCACATTCGATGTTAACTACTGAGTTGGTAGGAACGTTTCTAGTTTTGGGCTTTCATTTTAAAATTGTTTGCTAAAAGGACATTTTTCCCAAGGTTGTGAATAATGACTACCAGTTAAACACCACAGCAGAGAGACCCAGAAATGTCAAGTAGCCTACTGTCAATGTGAGCCATTGACCAAAAACTTGTTTTCCAGCCGAATTTTCTCTCACTTAGTGGGCATTCCTCCCTGGGTGATTCTCTCTATGCTGTAGCTGTTGTCACATCGTGTAGACATGAAGGCTCTACGCCCTTGTAGTCTATGGAGGATTCCTAGGAGGGGGCTTGATACGGGAAATGTCACAGCGACACAGGAGTGTACCAAGGGTGTTGAGTGACATGGGGTGGAAGTCATACAAACCAGCGTCTAAGAATACAGTTGTTTGTAATATTCGTATCAGAGAAGAGCTTTAGGATGATACATGTGTTTCTGGCTAATGCAGAGTTAAATGATTCATTCACAATAGTATTTCCAAAACGATCTGTCTTGATTTCAAAGCCGGACTTCACGTACGAACTGGAAAGGATTGTCCATAACCTCAAGCAGTGACACTTTGTTATGGGTTTACCAGTTGAGCTTGAATGCGCATAACGCTTGTAAAAAGTGTGCCATATGACATTTTTATCTGATTTCAATCAGATTTTAAGAAATACAAAAAAACATCACATATTCAAATGATCTTCTATTTAGGACACAAATATGGGTACTCAGATATTACCACACGATGGTTGAAAATGCTGCACATACTATATTCTGATCCACTTCTATAATAGATGTTCTTGGGCTGTTTGTGATTGCTGCACATTTAGCCCACTCAGACCATGACACATATTGCTACAGTGTTGTTTAGAGACAAGCCTGGGAATAACACCGTGGTGCTGTCGAGGATCAACCCCAGGGTATGGATCTAATTATATATCTTGGACGGCTCTTGAAGTTTTGTTCTCTGCTTCTGCCAACGTACAAGCAATCAGGTCGCTGCTTCATCTTGCACTTGTTGGACTTTTATATGTGTGCGCTTGTGTGTCTGTGTACGTGCTGGTGCGCATGTACGGGTGTGCCCGTTGGTGGATGTAAAATGCATACAGCTTGCAGGTCTCGCGACCAAGCAAACAGTTTTTAATCGATTCATGTTTTTGTTTTCCTCTTCTGAAGACCACAAATCCTTTTACATTGGACAATTTCATTAGGACATTGTAAAGTGTTTACATGTGTTACATGAGAAGATCACAAGAGATGATGTTCATTTATATGTACAGCATGCCATGAATAACAGTTTAATCTTAGGCCAATTCCAAATTACAAGTGCTCTTGCAGATTTTATAAAAGCACTTTGTGACACACTCCTGATGTAGAAAGGGCTTTATAATTATATTTGATTGATTGAGTGATTGACTGAATAAAAACATCTAATTTACAAAGGACCCAAGACAAAAAATGCTCAAGAAATTATGTAAATTTCCTCTTGATTTTGTGACGTAATTAAGTTAAGTAAGGCCAGAAAACATGGTGTGGGATTGCGTATTAGTTAATGTAGGCTGCTTTTACAAGGAGGGTGGAGACCTATACAAGTTTATATTTTATAATTAAGTTAAAATCAAAATTTCACAATAATGAAAAAGTATGGAGAAAGTTTGTAGATGTGTGTCGATGTTAGCAGGAACTGTAAATGAAACATTGGCGTCCACTGAATATTCCACAAATTTATGACAACTTTGTAACTATAGAAATGCATTATGTTGATGTTCAGTTTAATAAAGCAAAAACCTTTTTTAATTACCATCCACTTTAAATAACAGCCAATAAACATAACACCTAGTGACAAGATCTTTGAAAATCAAATGAGTCTATACACTTTCACAGCCCACACCATTCAAGGATGTAGCGACATTTATAAAGAGCACATCACACATGCTGAAACCTTTGCCGCTATATGCTACGGTGGTCCAGTGCTGTTTAACAACTAACTTCTCATTGTAACAGAACTAACTGAGTTGAATCCACATGAGTGCATTCCCCCTACAGCAGCCATTTTATCTGGAGATGAAGGAACAGAATCAGTGTGAAAACTGCAGTGTTATCAACCCCATTAATAAACAGACTCAACAAACAAAATTGATATGCTTTTCTGTAGCCAACTTTCCATTTCTTTGTTTGTGTGGAGGAGGAAACACACTAAACTCTGGATTTTGAGGCTTAGAAAAGAGATAAGTCCAACCCAGTGGGTTATCAGAATAACCGGTTCAGTGAGTGAAAAAGACACGTGTACAGGCACCTGAACTGGCTGTCGAAAACAAACGAAACCTTGGAACAAATTAACTTCAAAGTTCTTGGCATTTTTCTGTGAGTCTGTAAACCTTCCAAGCACCAGGTGTATGCCCAGTACATTAGGTTTGAAAGATTTCAGAGAAGAATGCTTTTCTGGTGGCTCAGTGGAAAGCCATCCATTACCAACATTCACAGTAAATGAGAAAGATGATATGGGCTTTGTTGGCTTCCAATTTCCATAAACACAACTCTCCCCCCTCTTACTTTTTGGGCTTGAAATATGGGTTTGATATACAGAGTTCATTAACACAATGTGTAATTCCAAATACATGTTGCCTCTTTTAAAACCTAAATTGTGGTCTCTGTCCAAGCCTCAATAGGAAGTTATTAATATAATGCCGAAGTAATCAGAAAAGTGGAATTCAAGAACTTGAGACAACTAAATATTGATATAACCCACTTTAACACAGACTTTGTCATTGAGAGCTCCCACCATTTTGTTGTAATTAAGGGGATTCAGATTCTGCAAGCAATCAGCAATGATCAAAACATTGTCTTCAAAATCAGAGCCATGGTTTGTATAAGCTATATATCATCAATGCCATCTAATAACTACAATAAATAAATGGCACAGAGAATGACAATCAAGACTCCAGCATTGTTGGTGGCAGTAAACAAAAAAATACTTCAGTGAAATACAAAAAAGAAAATAATGTAATAGTTCAAAATAGAAAAGAGGAAGAAGTGACTACCTCTTTCTGGAGGTCATGAGGACCAAATAAAGGAAGGAAATTAGGATGTGGCGCTTCATTATTTCCTCTCTACTCAGTTCATAGGTGCAGTGAGACCATCCGTCATCACTCTCTAAAAGGGATGTCCTCCCTATCCTGGACCTCCTCAACTCTTTCATTCCGCTGTAATCTAGCAGTTCCTTTGTGTATAGCAGGAAGCCAGAAAGCATACATTTATTTAAGCAAAGTTTCCATAGCAACACTCAGCTGTATTAGCCCGCAAGGAAATGAAAGAAAGATTGTCCACCTGCTGCAGAAGCCAGAGGGACTTAGAGAGATTCGGAGGGAGCAGAGTCACAGGATGACCATCACACAGCTAGCCTCAGAACTCTGTGTTTGGAATCCCTCAGTTTGATAGTGGAGCTTCAAAATGATGCATTGAGCAGAGTGATCGTTCTCCATAGCCACTGCTGAGTCTCTGACCTGGGAGGTCAATCATTCCAATGCATTTGAGGATCCCTGGGCCGGGTTGCCGCCGGAAACCCATGAAAAGGCGTGGAGTAAAAATAGAACTGTGCTTTATGAACCACTCCTTAATGGGATTTCAGGGGCACAATATGTTTCATTAGGAAAGAGTTGAAGTCGAACCTTATGGCACAGGCTTTAATAAATATGACATTTCTGTTCAATTCCAAATGTAATTCCGCTGCCTATGTTCTTTGTAATTCTCTTTCGGGGCAGGCTGGTAGTTAGTTAGTGTTGCCCTCAGCGTATCACGTCCCCAGCATCGGGTGCTTGTTGGGAAGCAATAATGGGTTTATTTTAACTACAGGAACATTGAGTTTGCAAATTTGTTGAGCTTGTCTGCTTCTTCAGCCTGTATCTTTTTTGATCTTTTTAAAGGGTTTATTATTTATTAAATATTTCAATAGTAAGACAGAGAATACATTCTAGACTTTTTTCTTCAGACCCAATATATCAGTCCTGGTATGGCTGTATTAGTGAACGGAAATTGGTGGCACGTGTCACAGAGCTCCTCACCCCTGGCTGGGCCCCAAAATAGCATATCCAAGAGGAATGTGAAGATTTGCAGGAAACGTTTCCCTTTGGAGGTCGGTGCCCCAGAACTCTGACTGCGATAATCCGACCCTGTGCATTAGGCAATAAAAACACTGACATGGTCATTATTTGTAATACTGTTACTCTTAAATAATGTTTTCATCCCAACTTTGGGTAGAACAATTTTGCTGTTTATGTTTAGTTTCCAGATAAGGTCCAAGTATATGTGACTGTCTGACTTATAATAACTGCACATAATTTTTCTTATTTAAAACTTAATGTGGAGTTATGAAATCCTCTTATATTTCATCCATGTTGCTATTCTAATGAATTCATACTTGACTGAATAAGAAGCCATGTCACGTTGAAAGCCTACTGGCATGGAAGCTAATTTAATGGTACCTCCCTCCTATCTTCCAAAAACACATTTTAGTCATACTCTTTAATCCATTTCAGGACAAATTCCTGCAAATGTCAAGTGCAGGAACAGGAAAATCCAGAAAAAAGACAGCAAATGCCAAAAGATCAATGAACCCACCCCAATCCTCTCTTCCTTCATTGTAGGAAAGGTTGGTTTGGTAGCATCGCCTGGAACTACACAGTACAATGCAATATTTACCTCAGGAAGAACAAACAAGGTGCCACGATGAGGTGACATGATAACAAAGGTCATTCAAAGGAAGGCTTAAGAGATTCTAGGTTAAAAGGTCACAAAAACATCTCCCTTTGCCAGAGGCTGCAAAAAGATTTGCAAAACCGCTCAGGGTTTTCCCCCTTTTTTTCCTGGAAGTTAGATTTTCATGGAGGTGCAAAATGTTAACCTGACTGGCTGCTTGAGTGTAATCTATTATGACAGTCCCTGCCTGAAATGGACTTGTTGGCATCATAGAGTAGTCTAATACTACGCTCTGGAGAGCATCTTCAACCCCAAGCTAACTCCTACTGTACCATGCATCACAAGGTGGCTGGCCAAAAAGCATGTTGAAGTGCTGCGAAATGAACACTTGTCCTCAGGGTATTACAATTGCCATAGAGTCTTTGTTCACAATGGCCAGCTAGCATCCTCTTGTCTCTGTCCCTGCATGCCCTCTGTCCCTTGCTCTTGTTGTGGAGACCATCGACCTTCAGTCCAGTGGCCACTGATTGTCTTGATGAACAGGGTCTTAGTAATGGAATTCAGAGCCTCTGGGCAGGCTTCCGTGTTCTTCCAGTCACATCAAGCTTGAAGTGGATATTAGAGCTTTTATGGGTCAAAAGGTACACTACCTACAGAACTTGCTGCATCTGAAGGCCTGTGGCAATGGCGATACAACAGAAAGTGTGTGTTGTGTTTATCCCAGTTCATAGAGCGTGTCCACTAGATGTGGGTTCAATTCCCATGGGGGATCAGTGTGAAATCAAGAATGTAAGTCTATGCTCTCATTACTGTAAGTTGTTCTGGAAAAGAGAATCTCCTAAATTACTAATATGCTGCTATTTTAATGACATAGAAACTGTACTAAAGAAAAAGCTTAAGTCTGTAATACTGTACTGTGTGTTTTATTCACATACTGTAACATTTATTTGCCAAACCTATTTTATCTAACTAAATGTCAATTCTGGTCCAATACAGTGCAGGCCATATGTGACTGATGTCATTGTTTAAGTGCTGTGGTGGACAGATTATCTGTGTGTTTGGTGTCTCGAACACCGTTCAGTGGTTTCTACTGTCAAAGATGTGGGCACAGAATGGAGTAAACATGTCTACACTAAAAACACAACCAGATGCTCCTCTACTGAATCACATTCAACCTCTGTTTATGGAGAACGTCACATCTTGCTTATTTAAGGAGGGGATTGTAATTAGACTGTAAGTCTCTGCTGACATCAGGTATCTGTAATGATGGCAGGGCGAAGTCATTAGGATGGTAAATAGTCTGCTTTAGTTAGCCTATACCTAGTTGTCCTGCTTTTTGGGGCTTGTGAGGGGGCTACATAGTTGTCGCCATAGGGATAAATGTTGGATTTCTCTACTAAATAAATAAATTGAAGATAGAAAAGAAAGCGTTCTCAGTGTTAGATAGCCAGCAACACTACCAACAATGAATGACCCAAAAATGAAGGCACAGAGAGCGGGTCCTTCAGAAGGTGTGTGTTGCTTCTAACATGCCTTTGTGCGTGGGGGTAGGGAATATGTGCCCTCCCACAGTGGTGTAAGTCAAACTAAGCCACAGGCATCCCTGCCGTACACTGAGAAGGATAGAGAAAGAGAGACACGCCAAAAACCTCTGTGGAGTTTGGATGGTTGTGGATGTGGATCTACATAACCTGGCTCCAGACTTTATTAGTGCCAACTCTATAGGTCAGTTGTGCCAACACTATTATGAAGATGGACAATGATAAAATGTATTGGCACTGGTAACCTCCTCCATGAAAAGCAGAAGAGATCTGCCAGACACTGGGCGCCAACCAAAGAAGGAGTTGGCGTGGTCCCCAACTGAGGGTACCACAGAGGGGGGAGGCAGGGTACCAGATGGGTCCAGAGATACTGTAGAAAGAGCCTAGAGGTTTGCACAGCCTAAGGACTGCATATGGAGAGTGGACAGCAGAAGGATAAAGCTGGACACATAGAGCCTAGAGGAAATGTCAACACTAGACAGGGATATACTGACAGACGAAATGCACATTAATTAAACACTATTCTCTTGAAAACTCTCTGGAGACCCACCACAACATACTCATTTGGAACATATATGTCAAACTTCCTGTTTATACAACTCTGTTTCCAAATATGTTGTGATGCGGCAAATAAAATGCAATTGAAAACAGAATGCTATGATGTGCAAATTATCTTTCCCTATAGTTAATTGAAAAGACAGCATATTAAATGTTGAAACTGAGAATGTTTTTGGAAAATTACATGCCCATTTTCAATTTGATGCCAGCAAGATATTTAAAAGTGCATGTTTACCTCTGTGTTGCTGCACCTCCTCTTTTAACAGTTCTTTGTAAACGTTTGGGAACAGTGGAAGCCAATTGTTTTGAAAGTGAAATGTATTCCCAGTCTTGCATGAATTAGGATTTCAGCTGCACAACAGTTTGGGGTCTCTTTTGTCATATTTTTGCCAAATGTTTTCAACGGGTGACAGGTCTGGACTGCAGGCATGCCAGTTTAGCACCTGGACTTTTTTACTATGGAGCCATGCTGTTGTAATACGTGCAGATTGTGGTTTGGCATTGTCTTGCTGAAATAAGCAAGAAATTCTCTGAAAAAGACATTACCTGGGTGGCAGCTCCAAAAGCTGTATGTATTGTTCAGCATTAATGGTGCCTTCACAGATGTTCAAATCACCAATGCCATGTGCACTAATGCACCCCCGTACCATCACGGATGCTGGATTTTGAACTGTGCGCTGATAACATACCGGATCGTCTCTTTAGTCAAGTGGGCACGGCATCCATGATAAGGAGAACCCAAACTGTTGAGCATTTGAATTTCTCTTTCAAGAAAAAATTAGGAATCCTTTTCACTTTCAAAACTACAGATATTGGTCTACTCACATCCAAAAGACTTACAACAGTATAGTTAATAGAACAGGTGATGCAACACAGTGGTAAAAAAATTTTGTCCCAAGTTTTTTGACATGGGTTGCTGGCAGAAAATACTAAATGGGCATGTATTTTTCCAAAAGCAATTAATTCTCTTAACATTTGATATGTCGCCTTTGTACAATTTTCAATTAAATATACAGATAAATGATTTGCAGGTCATTGCATACTTTTTTATTGGCATTTTACGCAGCGTCCCTACTTTTTGTAAACAGGGTTGTAGGTTTGATCAGGAATGACAAAGCCACAGGTTACACTGATCTTGTTGAGAGTTTACCCTATTCAACACAATTTTATGAGATTTCTAATAACCAAAACTTTAAGAGCAACACTACCATACACCTTTGAAGTTCTGAGAACACAGAAACTACTATCTTTAAAGGCAACGGTCATCTTGTAATCTATTATTGACAGAGATCTTCTTCAAACAGACAGTTGAGTAACATTGAGAGGGAAATCGGGAAAAAAATCATATAGGATAGGATCTCCTCTAGATTGTTAAATGTATGTAGTTTCTCGTTATCAAGCCATTCTTCTGTCGTGTGCATACAGAGTAAGTGTGTAGGTAGTGAATGTTCCTTTAAACACCTACATTATCGCCTTTAAGAAAGCACTATCAAGCCTGTTACACCAATTACCTCAGAGAAATGTTTCTCTTTTTCTATTTGATTGGAATTATTTTGCTTTCACAGTAGATTCTTGATCCTACTGAATCCAGAGAACACATTTCAATAATACAATAAAAACCTGCCAACAGGGAAAGTTTTGTCCTCATAGCCAAATTACTATTTGATATCTCTGAAGAAAACAGCTACCAGTCGATGGGAAAATTGTCCATGTCAACATAAGAATCTACAGACATTGTGAAATGTGGTGCTGCGGTCAAGCTTACATAATGTAGGAATATGTCCGGGAGAAATAACTGCTCCATCATACAAGTTCTGGAATGATCTGGTTACTGGACATACAGTACCTGTAACAGGAATCTGAATTGCTCTTGGTCTGCAATCATCTGGATGATCCACTTGTCACATGTGGGTGTCCTGTACATGTTATGAGTACCCTCTACAGGCCATATTAAGAAGTGCAGGCTGCCTATACCTGTGGCCTGAAATTGAAGGTAATTGGAATACTGTGGACTTAATCGTATGGGGATAACTTATAGAAAATGTTGTTTCAAATTGCAATTCTAGATATTACTAAATGCAAATAACCCAATTTAACAAAAGAGTGTTCATGGTTTTTGTATGCAAACACCCCAAAATATGTTGCACTGTTTTAAATATACAGCTCTGTAAAAAATTAAGAGACCGCTGCAAAATTATAATTTTCTCTGGTTGTACTAGGTACGTGTATGTACTTGATAGGTATGTATTTGAGTAAAATTATTTTTTATGTTTTATTCAATAAACTTCTGAAAACATTACTCCCAAATTCTTAATAAAACAAATTTATGTTACTTAATTGTAGAAAAAAAAACAGGTAAAAATAAAGAACAAAAGATGCATTGTTTTCAGACCTAACTTAGGAAGAGTTCAGAAATCAATATTTAGTGGAATAACACTGATTTATCACAGCTGTCATGTGTCTTGGAATGTTCTCCATCAGTCTGTCACATTGCTGTTGGGTGACTTTATGTCACTCCTGACACAACTTTGTTTGATGGCTTGTGACCATCCATCTTCCTCTTGGTCAGAGGTTTTGATCTGGTGGTCCACCATACACACTTGATTGACCTGGCTGTGTGGCATGGAGCATTGTCCTGTTGGAAAAAAACAATTCTCAGAGCTGGGGAACATTGTCTGAACAGAAGGAAGCAGGTGATCATTCAGGATAACCTTGTACTTGGCGTGATGCATTCGTCCTTCACAAAGACTAATCTGCCCAATTCCAGCATTGCTGAAGCATCCCCAGGTCATCACTGATCCTTCACCAAATTTCACAGTGGGTGCGGGTCTCTGTGGCTTGTAGGCCTCTCCAGGTCTCCGTCTAACCATTAGATGACCAGGTGTTGGGCAAAGCAAACAATTTGACTTACTCCTATGCTCCACGGTCTTCTTTGATTCTCATTGATGAAGGGCATTTTTCTTGCTTTGCACGACTTCAGCCCAGCCCCTAGGAACCTTTTTCGAACTGTCCTGCATTTCAACTCTGCTGCTCTTTGCCATTCTTTTTGTAGGTCACTTGATGTCATCCTATGGTTTTTGAGTGACATTTGAATGAGATGACGGTTATCTTGGTCAGAGGACAGTTGTTTTCCTCTGTCAGTCTGTAGCTTTGTTGTCCCCAATGTCTGTTGCTTTGATCTTGTTCTTATGAACAGCCATCTATGAAATGTTCAGGATGAAAGCAACCTGACGCTCACTGTATGCATCTGCCAGTAAAGCCAGAATTGAACCCTTCTTTTCCTCACTCAAAGCATTTTTTTCAACTCATTTGTCATGCTGAATAGTTATTTTTTTATTCAAATTACATTTGTTTTTGCCATCAAGCAGGTCCTATTCCAAAAGGATAGTGATGACCACATCAGTTGTTTTTATACTTTTCCTTGTTAAATTTGAAATTGAATCACCTAATCAAAATGAGGTGTGCTTGTGTTGAATTTAACAGACGCTGGAATGGAATGGCTGCCATACATGTACATGTTATTTAAGAAAAATCAGGAGCGGTCTCAATTTCTTTCCAGAGCTGTATATATGCCTATTTTGCATGCAGAATTATAATTGAAAATAAATCTTCGGATAATGAGTGATGTTGTCACACCCTACTCAGTTCCATAGCGATCAGCAGTCAGAGCTAAAACGAAGAAAAGAGAAATCATACAAATTGACAGCATTATTTGGCAGCAATGGCAACGTGGTGCAGTTGGATCAACATGGATTTGAGGGAGAATGGAGTGTTCCGTTAAAGTGCTTTCTCTGTCTGTCTCTCCTTTATCAGGCTTTCTTCCACTTAATTACTTTTACCAGTAATTGGAGGTCATCCATTAAATCTAATCCAGGCCTCATCAAATCTGGAATTAAGCCTAGGCACAGACTATTGATTCAGTTAAACCCAACATAATCTCCAGACACATCCTTGAAAATAGAGCTATTATTTTGGGTTTAAGGGTCTTAGCTGATTGATGTGTGGTAATGCTGTGATCATATCAGCCATGGACAGTTTTACTGTGTTATCTGTTTAATTGCCTGTGGCTTTTACAAATCAAGTCAAATTGTATTTGATGCGCAGGAACAGTAAAATATAGGTAGTAAAAAAATTAAATAAAACAGAACATCAATAACAAAGAAATATATTATTAATAACTTTTAAAATAAATGCAGTGCAAAGTTAATGTGGTGGGTATGAAGTAATTTAGGTTCATGTTCACATGCACATCAATTAATAAACAGTAGCAATAGCAGCTTTTTTGTTATGTATGTGTGTCTGTGTAGCATCAATATGCATGTGTACGTGTTAGGTGACATGCATGTGTGTCTGTGCAGCATCAATATGCATGTGTACGTGTTAGGTGGCATGCCTTAGGGTCTGTGCAGCATCAATATGCATGTGTATGTGTTAGGTGACATGCATGTGTGTCTGTGCAGCATCAATATGCATGTGTATGTGTTAGGTGGCATGCCTTAGGGTCTGTGCAGCATCAATATGCATGTGTATGTGTTAGGTGACATGCATGTGTGTCTGTGCAGCATCAATATGCATGTGTATGTGTTAGGTGACATGCATGTGTGTCTGTGCAGCATCAATATGCATGTGTATGTGTTAGGTGACATGCATGTGTGTCTGTGCAGCATCAATATGCATGTGTACGTGTTAGGTGACATGCATGTGTGTCTGTGCAGCATCAGTATGCATGTGTACGTGTTAGGTGGCACACATGTATGTCTGTGCATCATCAGTATGCATGTGTACGTGTTAGGTGACATGCATGTGTGTGATGGCTTGCATGTTTGTAGAAGCCTGTGGGTAGAATACAGTGCATGTGTATGAATTCAGTACAACAAGGACATGAGGGCAATCGTTTGCTATTGTAATTGCTCTCCTCCAACAACACCTGGTCTAGAGGTCCTGGGGCGTGGGGAGTTTGGCGCCAGCGCTGAACTCCACCAATATCACCACCCTCTGAAGCGCCTTGCAGACGAGGGCGATGCAGCCCGTCAAAATGCTCTAAATGGTGCAATTTTTCAGCCTCCTGAGGGGAAGAAGGCACTTCAATACTGTTTATTATACTGGGGAATGCTCAGCCCACCAATTTCTCCAGTCCAACATCATTCCCCTATTTATTCCCTTCCTATTGGCTGGATGGAATACCAAACCCATTCCAGACTAGCTGCTACGCATTCCGTCTATCAGTTGATTCGATTTTGACAACACCACTTCAGGATGTAGATTGTAAATAGTTTAACGTCAATAATGTTTTTACATTGTGTGTATTCTGAAAAACTGTTGATGCCCATGAATGTCTGCTACAGTATACAGCATAATGGATGACATGTTCCTCTGTCATTTGTACATCCATGTGGGGATTTCATGCCCCAGCGACAGGCCAGACCAGTAATTTCCAAGTCATGCTTCAAGGATCTCAAAAGAGCCAATCAAAACAATTACAACAGATATGGGGCTAAAGAGAGCTGTTGAGTGAGAGCTTGGATAAAACATCACTCTGACTGCAAAACTGCGTCAATGTCTTGCCCACAGCATGGAACTACAGTAAATGCAATTCCTGGATGACTTGCAGGATGTTTTTTCTCTTCTCAACTTATTTTTTATTTTATTTTTGTTATCCATAGATGCATAGAGACTGGGCATCCAACCATCACTGCGGCAATTAAAATGTTGCACTCCTGACATTCTTTTCAAAACTGTGCAAATGCATCTGTCATTTTTAAGAAAACAGGGCCCGCATGTAGTCAGCCAGGGGGTATATTGTAAAATAGGGCAAACAGACAGTCTTCAAAGACATCAAAAGGATCACAGCTTTTTGGAATCTCTTTTTACACTTAACAGGCTGTACTCAGTTGAAGCCCTAAAAAATACATTATAGCAGCCGCAACTGTTATGCTCCTCCATCCATCAATGTGTAAAATGCTGAGATGTCTCTCTCTTGAGCTTTAACAGCCGCCTCTGACTGCTTTCTTCATCTGTGTGATCCAAAGTGTTAAATGTCACAGGGAGAGCCTACTCACTCACTAAAGAAAAACTGATCAACTGGATAAAAATGTAATGTGTTGGAACATTTAAACCATCATTGAATGCTTCTGTGGGTCCACAGAATTCTCTGTCAGGACTGTCCAATGTCAAATGAAATGGATCATTGTTCTGCCAAAATATCCTCTGTGGATATTCCATAAAAAAATCTGCTGTTTCCAACTACAACATAAACAATGTCTACACTGTATTTCTGATCAATTGTATGTTATTTAAATTGACAGAAAATGTGCCTTTCTTTCAAAAACAAGGACAATTATAAGTGACCCCAAACTTTTGAGCAGTAGTGTACTTAACTTTATGTCAGTAAATCACTGTGATTGTTTATTTTACTCATGAATAGTGAACAGTAAATATGGCAGATGTTTTTGCAAGACAGATTTGTAGACATTAAGAGCAAAACGCAATGCTGACAACACTAAAGAGAGCCAGCCTTCTTTCTGATTTAGTATACAATGATGAGTGCTAAACCTGTCACCGGTAATAAACGTAAAGCATTATGAAAGACTGCATCTAAAGATCTCAACAAAGTGGCAGCGGAGAGCGTGTATTGTATAGGTGTCTCCATAACCAATCACTGGAAGAAAAGTTTATTTAACAACTTCTGTTTTCTGTTCTATAACCAGAAACTAATCACCATGTTCAGTTTATGTGGAAATGTGTACAAATATTTATACGCAGGAACACAATCAAGAAGGGCACCACCCATTGTACAAATGCATATATAATCAGGTACATTAAACAGTGCATTGGGAAATAACATGTTTCGGTTTTGCATTAAGTAACAGTTTCCGATCAATAGAGGCATTCTGTGAGGCAAGAAAGGCTGTACAGTATGAACTGCTCTGGCCTGAGGTGGATTGAGATGACTTGAGAGACTAAATGATCTGTAGTAAAACAAGAAAAGGGCATAAACATACTGTAACACACTAGGTAGCCATGAGATGAGCACAGTAGTAAAGTAATTAACTTCTTCAACTATAAATCAGGTTCAGCCTTTACAGTGGCTTCATAAGTATTAAATACAGTACATGTGTTACAAGCACATTTAACCTAATGGCATGCTTTTCACAGGGGTAAAAAATAAGTTACAACTTTATGACATACAAATTAAAAGCAAAAGTGCATAGCCTACAATTTCAAACATAAAAAAGAAATGTGATGTTGATAATAGCTCCAAACACAATGAAACTGAAAAGGGCTTTCTTCTGGAACCAAATTAAATGTTAATTGGTACACAAACAAGCGCATATTATTACGACCCATACAGTGTTGTTTAAGTCCCAGTCACATCTTTGAACCATTCACCCCGCCCCCTGCTAAAATATCAACAAAACATTGCACCATTGTTAAATATATGTCGTTATTCAGATGAATAGAGAAACTGAAATATTACTTAATATTAGAAATCACTCACAATTATTATTAACATGGCAAGTCTAATGAGACATTTTGCTACTCGTATAAAGCTGCAGCACCTGGTGCAACGCAAGTGGAAAAGTGCATTTTATGGCTTATAAAAGGGTCAAAGAAAAGTGTTAACAATGCAGATTTTTTTGTACTCAACATACCTTTCAAAACAGCCTCTTTTTGGTGTCTTCATTGACAATATCTTCCTCCAGTCATGGTGTTTGAATGTCTAGAAATAACTTTTTTCTGCAACCAACTAACATTTAGGTGACCATCTGCCATGACTTCACCAACGGCTCTAGCATCTATATCAAACTACTAACATTTGCAGATGATACCACTGGGGTCACTCTCATCGCTGACAATGTTCAATCCATGTACCAACTGGATGGTTGCCTGGTTCATTCAAAATATCCTGGAACTTAACACAAGCAAAACTGCCCCACTAACTGGGTAGCCATTTCACACCAGTCACACTCACCCACCTTTGGAATACCTCTTCTCTGCACCAACCCCAACAGCTGAGGAGAGCCAAACTTAGCAGCCCGGGTCACGGCATCAACATAACAATATCACTTCTATGCTTTCAAACAAACTTTATATGCATTCCGACCGACCGACCACTAATTTGCCACTAACTGACCCACCTGCATCTTCCTGCTGCAGAGTGCTACTGGAACACATTGCAGTGTGCAGAAAGGTTCATTGGCTACCATCTGCCCTCAATCGAGGCCCTCTGGGCAAGTGCAGCCATGGTCACCCACTGTTCCAGAAATTATCCTCCGGAAGGCAGGTCAGCAGTAGAGGCCAATCATGACCCAAAAATCCTGCCATCTGAACCATTTCATTTTCCGTGCTGTAGCCCTCAGCAACCAGCCATCTGTCCCACAGAGCATTATGAGACTATTCTCCCCACTTTAAACTGTTAACTGAATAGCCCTTGAAATTCTGCTTATCTCCCTGCATTTACGTACTATATATAAAATGTTGATGTTTATGACACATTCACAACTCATATCCCCTGTCTTACATGCATGTTGACACCACATTGTATGGAATGTTAGTCTCTCCCTATATGTTGTCCATCTTTAGGTGCGCCATTACACTAAGTACATTCATGACTGTGTATAAATGTACAGTACCTATCAAGTAAACATGGTTTGGATTTTGTTGTGTATACATTTGCAATCTAGACACAACTTATGTCTGAACACTACTGAAAAAAGAGAATGAAATTGCACTTATGCTTCACAAAGCAGTCTACAAAGGCATGCGTTGCAATAGTTTATTTGTTTCTCATACACTATGATGCTGTAGAAAATTGCAGTTATGTGTACAACATGAAGTTTATATTTATGAATGAACTGCAGCAGAGTACAGTCAGCAGCTACACACGAATTTGCACAGATATCTAAATTTTTCTTAGCCACAGCAATGTGAACGCCAAAATCAGAAGAATAGACACTCAGTGAAATGTCATTCTGCGAAGAGAGAAAAGCAGTGCATTCTCATCAACCACTCTCCCCGCATTTCAATTTTAGGTCGCCTGTCGTTAGCTGATAAATTATATTGGGCTTACATAGCCTAGAACAAAAACATCATCAATGTACCCCACATTTCACATGTTCACGACATGCAATATATTCACATACTCTTTCAGGCTGAACAAAAGGACATATTGTTTCCCCAAACATTTATTAATTAATGTGACCGAAATGTCTCAGCGCATTCCCGTTACCATGTTAGCATTACGAGTGCATGGGGGCTTGAATGATGTCATCTCTTGCCAGCTTCATACCCTTAGGATATCACTCAACAGGTGCAGCAGGGCCAGAGAGCAGTGGACTGAATTAGTCCAATCTAAATATAACCCAAAGCCACGCAGGGAACCGGTTCTATTACACACAGCTTCCTGTGTCAGTAATGGCTCAAGGCCGCTTTAGAGTTTCCACACCTGGTCTTTCCCAAGACATTCAAGAACACTGTAAAGCCCTCCAATATTTCCAATGTATGCTGCATGTGATTCTGACAGGGTATTCAATTACATTCCGGTGGGGAATGTTAAATTTGCACTCTAAGGTCTGGGGGCTGATATACGGCACAATCCATCTCAATGAAGCATAAATATCACATTACTGATACTGGATTATGAATAACTGGAATGTTTAGAACTAGTGAAATACGCTTGCTAACATGTTTTTTAAAGTTTTAGGTTTTTGAGCTTAGTGGACATCAGAGACAGAACATTTGCTTTTTTCTTCTACTCTTGGATTGATTTAAACCTGGGACCCTGTGGGTTGTGAATGCATTGATTTATTAAGTATCCTGCAGGCTCTGCACCTTGTTGGGTAAACCTATAGCCTAAACATTTTATATGTGGTCTTGTAACGTATTTGGCCAAGGAGCAGGGTTATTGAGAATAGCAAGCAATGGACCAATAGTAAATCTCTTAAATCCATGGATTTTGCAAACGTCAAATGCTTACAGTATTATAAATCAAATGCATAGTGTCCAACATCTCAATGAAAACTGTTCAGGTGCCGGGATTGATGGAAACAGGAGAAATAAATCAGGTACAGAAGAACAACCATTTTATTCCTGGATTTTTCATTAAATCCCACGTTCATTTTTGCACATTTTAAATATTTCAGGATGTAAACATACAATTGAACAGTTCTTTACAAAATAATCTTTGTCATTCTGAGGATGTCAGTGTTAGTTTGGAGTTGTTAGACTAAACGGTTTAAGTGGAATTGCAATGACTGTCTGCTTCTGGTCCTCATTTCAAACAATGTGGTACTTAAGGATTGTTGAATACTGTTTTCTGATTGCCTGGACGTAAACTGCAAGTGCCAATGTTCTTCTCTATTCTTCTCTATCTAGCAGTCTATGCTGGCAATCCGGAAAATGTGAAAGTTGGTTTTGTGTTAACAGCTTGTCTAAAGCAAGCAAAATTAATTAACTAGCAGGATGCAAAACATACTAAAACCAGTAGCTTTTTGTTGTTTATTGTGATTGTAGGGTTAGTAGTGTACACTTGGATGGATGGATGTTAAAGCCTGTAAGATAATTGCATTGCATTTATGCTTCTGCCAAATTGTATATTGACTAAAGCTACAGATGACAGTCCATTTTCTGTCACAGCTAGTTGCTGCAGACATAAAGTTAGATGAACTCCATGGACCACTGGTCAAGGGGTGGGCAAGACAGGCCCTCTTTGACAGAGGTTGTCTAGTCCACATAGAAAGCTGACGCTCCTTAGAGTGACACCCTGTCAGGTTAATGTTTATAGGGACTCTCTGAGATGAGAGAACACTGACCCCCAGCATGATGCCAGGCTTTAATGACAACGCCCCCTACTGTGAGGAGTGCTAACGTCAAGGTCGCGGGGTTAATCTGGGCAGGTCAGTCACACGCTGGTTAGCGTACACTTTCTTTTATGGCCATATCTCAGTTGCAAACTCCACTCCGCATGTCTCCGTCTCAAAATCCATTGGGTGAGAAAGCAAGAGGTTCCCTCCTCTCCTGTAAGGCGAGGTGAGAGGACGAAGGAGTGTGACATTGAGGGAAGCCCCGACTCTGCCTGTCTGCCTTATCCTTCTATCTCTCTACGGGGTGCCTGTCCCTCAGCCTATCTCCTCCTATGTCTCTCTTTATTTCTCTAACCCTTTTTACTCAGTGGAGACTCTCTACCCTGATATTGACCATTACTCAATAGCACTGTGACCTCTGACACAGAAGGAGAACAGTTAAGGTCACACCTCAGCAGCTGAATGCAGTTCATTTCATGGTATGGTTGGGTGTGTTTTATAGAATATAGCGGGGTTAAATGTCAGTGTGCCATCATGAAGCAGTTTTGTTTCTGTTTATTTCAAAGTCAAGTTTGTGATCTCCATTACAAGCCAAAAGCAAATGGCTTGATTCTTACCTAACTACTGGATATCAAACTGTTTTCAGATCCAAACTGTCTTCCAGGCTGAACTAGAATGATAATAAAAATATTAATGTATTTAGTATCTGTCCTTTCTTTAGACAAAATGTACGTACAACCTTATTTCCCAAAAAGTTGGGAGCTGTGGAAAATGTAAATATATGCTCACTTTTAATATGATGCCAGCAACATATTTAAAAAATGCTGGGACAGGGGCAACAAAAGACTGGAGACGCTGTGTAATGCTACAAAAAACCTGGTGGAACATCTCACAACTAATTATGTTAACTGGCAACAAGTCAGTAACATGATTACATGTATAAAGAACATTACAACACATCACAACTGCATGGGCTGCCTGCAAAACTGTAGTAAATATATCTGTGTCCCAAAATGTTTTAATCTGCAACTGGCATCATATTCAAAGTGGGCATGTATTTTTCTAAAAACAATACAATTCTCAGTTTCAACATTTGATATGTTGTCTTTGTACAATTTTCTATTAAATATAGGGATTAAATGATTTGCACGTCATTGCATTCTGTTTTATTTGCATTTTACACAGTGTCACAACTTTTTGGAAACGCGATTGCAATATATTTTAACTAAAGGTCCTAGTCCTATTCAAAAAAGCAAAACATTTTTGGAAAATTGTGACTCTGAACAGAATGACGGGTCATTTAACTGAGTGCTCTCCTCTCTGTCACAGGGACTCATTGTACTGCCCTAGCTGACTGTCTTTTCTGTTCTCATCCTCTAACAGCTTCCTTCAACAGTGTGAATGATGAAATCCCACTCCCCACCCGTTCAAGGCATGACATCTCAGGCTCTGCATGTTCTTGGAATGTCATGTACCTGACAAGCTGCGCCTACCAAGTGACAGGGAGAGGATCTGTGTCTACGATGCACGCTCTCATTACTGGTATCCTCCAGTGCTCTTTGTTAGCCCACCAGGATGGTGCCTCTGATCCTCGTGCGGGAAGGCCGGTCCACACCAAGACTTTTCCATCATTGTTGACAACCCAGAAGTGTAGCATTACAAGAATTCCGGGAAAAATGGCAAAGAAGACTCGGCTGACCACATCAGGGTTTCACAAGTAACTGGGAGTGTTGAAACATCTTTATTCTTCATTTTCTTGGAATCTGTCTTGGCAGATGTTTTAGGTAGCTAAAACTGTAATTACAACAACAACTTGAGAGTGCAAAGTTATATTGAAGGAGTGCCTTTGAGTTGATGGCCTGCACTTGCTTACTTTGGCGCTACATTACTCAGTTGGCCATGACAACAACATTGTCATAACTTCACCGACAAGTGTGATCTGGGATGTCTATTGGTGCTTTTTGCATATGTTCATATTAAACCCTCTTTGATGGACCACAGAGAGAGAGATGTATTTATGAACCAGGGGGTAATGCAGGCAGAGGCCCACCATATTATCCAATAAAAGCAGACAGGGAGAGCACCCTTCTCAAACCTACTATTCATCTTTAACTCTTTCTTATTGTCCAGAAATATCTCCTTTTCCAAAAAATGTGGGTATTTCTAATATTGCACTTAGTGATACTGTGGAGAAAACATTTCTTATCAACATCAGTCATATTGACACATGATAGCAGAACTGAACCCATCATTTATGTGCTAATTAGTCATTGTTCCTTGAAGCCAACTGGAGACACGGCTCATACCCAGCAGGCAGGCCAGTTCCAAAACAAATGTCATTAATATAACTCACTGGGTAAGCACACCTAAAGTGGATATCTGAACCAGATAAAATAACTCCCTTAAACTTTTTGGTTTAAGCGCATATTAGTGTCCCACAGGAAATACTGAAAATACTTTGGTTCCAATCTTATCACGTCTCCTTGAATCCACCTTTAGATCTGCGACTGTAATCAATCATAAAGCACTAATTGATAGGGGCATACCGTCATCTAGTGGGCAAACATGATTCTGCATGTTAATGTTATGTCTGATTTGCCACCGCGTTTGCGTCAAGCTATTTTTGTCCCTTGTAATGCCCCGTCAATAACCCCACATAACAGCGCATGTGCAAATCGAAAGGTGAAGCAGATAGGTCAATCATAAACATTGGTAATAGTGCCCTGTAGTACTGTATTGATTAATTCTCACAGGAAGGAGATATTCTTCAAAGTATATACTTAAGGTAAATATATTTTACCATTATCAGAGCTTATATACTAAGATAATACGGCTAACCAAGCCTGTTCTTCACATTAGCTTGCTATGCTAGGTAATGGTAATGTAGCAGCGTTAGCTAGCTTGGTAATGTACTACTGTTTGTAGCTGCTCTCGAGTGATTTTGTCGTCACTTGACTTAGCACAAATTAGCGATGAGGTGATGTAGTGTACAAGTTATTCCCGAATGTTATTGTCACATGATCTCTTGCGTTTCTGCTAGATAGTATATCAATTTAACCTCTGAACTTCTTAGCCTGAAGCGCAACTGCTATTTGTTTTAAAGCATTTCGATTCTACTAATCAGTCATTTTAGATGTATATCAATCGCAAGCGGGGAGTAGAACATGTGTTAGATTAAACCTTGTCATTGAACAGTACAAGTACAATACAACGAAATGCAGTTAGCATCTAACCAGAAATGCAAATAGTAGAGGGCAGAAAAAGTATAATGTATGTACAAGTGCGATGTATGGATGTGCAATGAAGGAACATGTAGTGCAAATGTAAATGTGCACTGAAGACAAATTGAAGGTAGCATGTAAAACTGAAATGCACGGATAGCAGCAACGAGGTTTCCAGAGTTACTCCAGCAACTGAAAACGTCCTTTCAGACTTAGAAAAGTGTCAGTGTCAGATAAAATGTGTTAAGTATAAGGTATGTTACAGGTGGGATGTATAGGTGTGGACCCTATTATCAAATGCTTACCATCCAAAATGATCAAGAACGTAAATCATAAATATAATTCGATAATCAGCGTTTTTTTTACAGTTATTTAGAGTTTATGCTGCAAGCTGTACGTAGCCAAACATTAACTGTCACTGCTGTAGGTCTATGGCTTCAGTACTAAGATTAGTTTTTGCCCTTAAAGTTGCAGCGGAACATTTCTGTCTGAATTGAGCAAAATACCAAATTTATTCTTACTAGTAATACATGTTTAATGTAATAAAAGGTTATACAGCATACTTAAGCATGATATGTTTTATGGTTTGTATGGGGAAATCATTTTGGCTGATAAAAAATATGATATTTTTGTTATTGATCAACCAGCAACAGTAGGTGGTGGATTAAATAGTTAATTTAAGGACAAACAAGCACACACACAAGTACACACTTAAACAAAGACTAGTAGAAGAGGGTAAGAAGAGGTAAGCCAGAATTTCCTAGTTAATAATACATGGGTCCTCACAAAAGCTTTATTAAAAAACGTTTCTACAGTAATTGCTTTATAAAAAAACATATAAGTGTTTGTTTTAGTTTCTGTAGCAATGTAATTGGCTATGTGGCGAGACTGGACTTAGGCACTGACGCCATCAATCAAGGCACTATCTAAAATCGCTAAATGATTTCTCTGTGGCGTAGAAGGGTTTTAGTTGTGGAGCGACCAACCCTTGTTTGAAAGAATGAATACAGGCAAAATGTTTTAGTTGCAAAAAGTTTCTGCAACAAAAGCTTACCCAACAGAAGTTTTTATCAACCTCTTTCTGTTATATTCTGCAGTCCTCCCTGTTTCATTATGTTTTTATTCTGTAAAAAATACCAGATTGAATACACCACAGAATAAATTAGTCCAATAGAAATTCTGATGAAACATTTTGTTGTTTGCAGTATTTCAGGTGGATAACAGAAAGAAGAGGCCCAACAGGATGGCCAGTGTAAGTCATTTTCACAAAGGCATTCGTATAAACAAATCCCACACATACTTATTTCCCGAAGCCACCACCTGTCTGTCCTCGCGCTTATGTTTGTTCCCTGTTCCCCAGGTGCTCTGTAACAGAGCCAGGCTGGTGACTTACCTGCCTGGGCTTCATGTACTGGTCCGCCGGATCGCTGGATCCAACCACAGAAAATTCTCTAATGCTGGATCCTCTGGCTCTGATGAGTCTCGCATGGCCATCACACCCCCTGACCTTGGTACGCTCAAACATCTAATCCCCATGATGTTACAGTACTAGATGAACAACATACCGACTGTCTTATAGTTAGAAGGAAAGTGAACCAGCTTGACATTGGATGGACTCATTAAAGAAAGAACTTCCCGATGTTTTCTGACCTGTTCCGTATCACTGTGATTTCATTACACCAGGACCCAGGACCGTGTGGCCAGATGAGAACATGGGCCCGTTCGGGCCTCAGGACCAGCGCTTTCAGCTGCCAGGTACCTGTGGTTTTGATTGTCACCTAGAAGGGACGGCGGGACAGAAAACGAAAGGCTCGGTCCACCGAACGGTGCCTGACATCCTGTCTGCCCCTTCCAGCAGCGAGAGGCACGAGTTCATCCTGGCCCAGTTCGTTGGAGAGATCCAAGTAAGTGCTGTTCGGTTCGGTTTCTTCTTGTGTGTCTGGAGGTGGGTTATAGCGATCTTTGCAGTTACTTCATTTAAATGAGCATTTGGGTTAAAACTCATGAAAATGATTTAGAGAGAATGATTCAGTTTGCCAAAGAAACCCAGAAAATGTGCAATGTTTTTCCTCATTGTTTGTCTTAGGGGAAAGAGGCCACTCTCCCAGAACAAAATGTCAACCGAGCAGAACAGTACTTTGCTAACTCCAATGTGGAGTGTGCCATACAGTCCTGCCCTGAGCTTCTGAAAAAAGGTACATCAAGAAAGCAGAACATAAAAGCAAAATATGCTTTGAATTATAATGGAATTCAGTGGAGGAAAGGTTGAAATATATTTAAATAATGATTTAATTCAAATTGGAATATGCATGACATTTCAGCCTTACTCAGACCTACTTTGAGACTTCACAATGTTTTATCTTTAGGTGCTACATACCTTTACTGCATTCTGTAGTATGATAATTATTTGTATCTTAATGTAAAAAAAAATACACGTATTCAAAGCATAGAAAAATATAAAAAATACCCTTTTAATTTGGCAAATATGTCTAGTATTGAATAAAGAGATTAATTTAGGGAGTTATTGTGCCATCTAATTAGATTTGTGTTGTTTTGACAGCTTTTGCAAGCTGTTTGATTGAAAGTGCATCTTACTAGCACAAGGGAAAACCATCTGAGACCGAGGTCTCATTTACAGTGGTTCCCTGTATTACAACAACACAACAATAAAAGTGTTAATAAGAAAATATTTAAAAACTGATATAAAACAATTAAAAACAGCAAGTACATTTCACTTTAAAATCTACAGTCAGACATTATTTAAAATGTGCTATGGACACTGTATCCTTCTGTCAACCTAGGGTCATCCCGTAAGCCAACTTTTAGGGGCACAGGATGATGTTGTACTTGTCTTAGCCTTGGCCCAGGTTACCTGGAGAACTATAAAAAATTGCAATAATGTTTGATAAAAACTGTTTTTTTTGGAGGTGAGATCATTTGGAAGTTTCTGCAGGATGGCTTTATAAACAAACAATAAAACGTGTCTTGTACGTATATAAAAACAGTGATTTGTAGACAAGTTTGCTCCAGTATTAAAATGTGAAGTGGCATGATAAACAGTGTCCAGGCTTTTTAAAACAGAAGCTGAGGAATGCATGTATAGTATATTAACATAATGTACATTTAAATATGAACTATTTCTGCTGCAACTATGCTAACTTTGACAAGATGGGTGTGAATTAGGGAGGTCTTCATTGATAATTACTGTGCTAATAAAAAAAAGTTTAAAATATGCAACAATAATTGCAAGTTGAAGCCTGTGTCAAAAACCTTGGAGTCTTGTCCAATTATTCAATGCGTTTATCCACTTTTGCACAGAGTCAGTCATTAAATATGAATCTCCTAATTTAGGCCCCAGGTTGACATAGCCAATCTAATTCCCGCAGCAATAGTTTGTCCCATATGATCTCTGAGGAAAGGAGTAAATATCTTTGCCTGCACGACCTTGAAGCTGACAGTCAAACTTATGTAAGCTCTGTTGTTCTACTGGATCAAAGGTCTGTCGCATAATAATGAATTTGGTAACATTTTATTTGGATATTCAATCTGTACGCTTCACACACTATCTATCAATAACTTTTATATGAAATATAACCTACTACTACTCTTAAACTTAATCTCATCATATCCCTAACCCTTTAAATAACCCTCATCCTTCTTCTAATCCTGACTTTAATGTAGCAGGTTCATAGACCGTTTGTAATTCTGAATGTCTGTCGACCATTTACAGATTCTAATCTTGACTCTCCAAATAAAGTGTAACCATCAACTTGTGTGAGTTGTTTTGCGACTCCTCTTTTTCGAACCCTTTTCTCATCACGGTCACAGCATCTAAAGCTGTGCTGTCTAGGCGGGGACGCTTGAGATTGGTCAGGATGTGCATACCATGCGAGTGAGTCAGCAGCCACTGTGCATGTAGAGAGTTGCAGCACCTAGAAACCTGGATATTGCACATGTCAGTATTGCCGTTTGGATCAGGATTTGATTGTATGTGTCCCGCACTGGTTTCCATAAATTTATTATTATGAATACCTTTCTACTGTGTAGGAGTTGCGCTTGTTACCTACTGTGCATCTCTGATCATTGGTTATCAGCTATGTCCCCTCTTTTATTATGGTAAAACTTACTCAGTATTATATTTTTGTTTAAGTGATTATCTCAATATAGCATTGAGATTAGTAGTAAAATGAAAATGTCCTATTTAACGACTGCCTTTTCAGGATTTTCTTTGACTAACTAGCGCCTACTTATTCTACAATATATTTTTGACAAAAAATACTCAAATAATTATCATCTGGCAGAGGATTATGTAGTGTTTAGGGAAATCGCTCAAGATGCCAGCAATCATTCTAATATTCATAATTAAAATGTTTTAGTATTTAACAAGAATTATAAGAACATTTTTATTACAATCAACATAGTACTAGATCTGAAGAAAAGGGAAAAAAAGTACAACTTTAATGTTTGCATTGTGGCACCTACATGTTTAACATTATGAATACTGAATGCCAGCTTTTATCATTATAAAAATGTAGTATTTTTTATAATATGCATTTTGTTACAAATGGCAAATATGTCATTTGTACCCATATGTTTTATAGATTTACATTGCATGACAATCAAATAGATCATGGTAAATATTTGTTCTAGTTGTAAAATATTCTCCCACATTTGTTAGGTTTTCCACAATATACAACACATATTAGTGAGAACTGATAGGTCTGTTTGAGCAGTTTTACTCTATTTTTACATTGTTGATGTACTGTCTCGAGTTCATTTTTAAATTAATGTAAACAGGGAATGAATTGACAAGCAAAAGTGAGACTAACTGGGACATTTGTGAAATTCCACATGTGTTCAGTAGGGGGGGCTCAAACCCTAAAGGAATGTAGAAGCCTGAATGAGCCCAATGTTTTCTTCATGAGTCTCGACCATGTTTTTCCCTACGTGTTTCCAGATTTCGAGTCAATGTTTCCAGAGGCCCCTAACAACGGCATGACTGTTGTCACAGTGACCCAGAAGACGCAGAACGACATGACGACATGGTGTGAGGAGGTGGACAAAGAGAGAGAATTGATGCTAGACAAGGTGAGTTGTTACAATAGTTGTACCCATAGTAGATGATCAGCCGTATTCCTGATGATGCCACAGACACTTCTGCTACCTCAAGTAGTATGCAGTTAGGATTTTCTAGTATATAGCAGTGCTTCTTTTGGGAGGAATTTGTGACATCCCTGATATCTTAGCTAAATATTCAATATGGCCTAGTTCCAATTGGCAAATATTTCCCTGTAATCCCCTATAACTTAAAATACAAGTATTACAGCTACTAAATGAGTACAATGAGTAACACATTTAAGTCTCTTTGGATAATAACGTCAGGTAGAGGACAGCAATTTAAATGTAATATTTTCAATCTGACAAGCACAACTTCTCTTACATAAACCAACCACAAGAACAGCATGCAGATACATAACAGCATGGAAAAATAGATCAAAGCAAGGGGGGGGGGTCAAATGTGACTATTACGCCAGTAAAAGTCGTGATGTTTAAACAAATATGGACCCGTGTAGTATGGACCCGTGTAGTATGGACCCGTGTAGTATGGACCCATGTAGAATGGACCCACATGTACCCATTGGATATGTACCCATTGGACATGCACCCATTGTATAGTCTATCCATCGATGCTCATTCTTTGCGTTCATCTTCAACTGCTCGCTAGGGTTAGGTTTAATGGAAGAACAAAGCATTATAGGGTTGTATCGCAGTCATGCATCTTATGCAACCAACTCACACACATTTTCTGTAATTACATTCCAACATAGGAGCTGATCACACAGCTTTATTAACTCAGATAGGTGCCGAAAAGACAGAACACGTAGAAAAGGACAGTCAAGCACAACATCTCTGTACGCTGTCGGTGAAGTTCGAAAACATTGGGAATTTTTGAATTAATCAGATTTTCTGCTCAATTTATCCTGATACCTAGCAAGTTAGTAGGATGTGAGACAGGGAGAGATTTTATCATAATGATTTTATTCCTGCCAAGTCCCAGACAAGCACGTACGAATTTGTTAGCAGTAGCCCACTCTGTATAACAGTGTGATGTACATCTCCATGTGTTTCAATACAAGTAACTAGTTAGTTAAAATGTTACTGTGCATTTGTAGATAAGATACAAACTATCCAAATCAGTAATGGTCATGCAACATTCTCTGTGCCTTATAGTTTGTTGCTGGTGCCAAGGAGATCTGCTATGCCCTGAGGACAGAAGGCTTCTGGGCTGACTTCATTGACCCATCCTCAGGCTTGGCGGTAATATGTGACTCAAATGGCTGATCAATGATTAGTACTAGGCCACAGATAGCGTCAGAGGATATTTGCTAAAATCTCTCAAACAACAACAACAAGCAGTAAAAGCACTAACGAGCACTTACCCTAAAATATGTCTTCACATTTGTCTTTCAGTTTTTTGGGTCATACACCAACAACACGCTGTTCGAGACAGACGAGAGATACTGTAATTTGGGCTTTAGCATCGAGGACCTGGGGTGCTGCAAAGTCATCCGGCACAACTTGTGGGGAACAAACGTTTTTGTGGGGACCGTTTTGACCAACGCACCTCCCCATAGCCTTATTATGACAAAGCTGCAAGGGAACGAACCCTGAAGGATCAGGGTGTGTCGGGCATATGGCTGCTATCAAAACATGTCATGTCTCTACACAGGCCTAAACCTCTGTTTGGAAAGCTACTTTTGGGTAGTTCACATTTGTATAGAACTGCCTTAAGTACTATGGTGCCCTGATATGGTGACATTCCTACAGTACCTGGTGGTTTTACAAGTATATTTATTTTTATAGCATCTCTGTCTCAGACAGGTATTTTCCTTTAGTGTGTTGTGGTGGATGGCCTGATTTTAGTAGGGTCTCTCTTGTAAAGACAATATGATATGAGACTGAGAGCTGCTTAAATAAAGCTTCACGTGGCTCGTTAAAGGTGTGGGACCTCCTTCTACCCTGGATTTGGGTTGTTCCATTTTTATTAGAAGATAATGGTTTTATTTTCTGAATACCCTATGAACCTTATTTAATTATTTCCTTCAGAAGGGAAAACTGTCTAATTCACGGGTCCTGAGATCAAGTTGAAATCCTTGTTAATTATAATTGTGACTAATCAGTGCGCACAGTGTTTAGAAAAGAGAAGTGTGGGGCTTTACTCTTTCTGAGGTGTTCTTGAGGGATCCACATGTACTATGTATTGAAATGCAATAAACCAAATCATCCTCTCTGTGTCTGCGTTCAGGGTGAAGGGCATTGTTCCTAACCCTGAATATCAAATTCTACTGATAGTGTTCTGCTATAGAGATGGGATGTCAAGGGTGAACAACCATAGAGCTGAAATGTGCCGTTGCTTTGGGGAGAATCTTTTGAGGACAATGATGTGAGCAACATGATTATGCAGTATATAGAGGGGCTGAAGATCACCTAGTACTTCAACTATTGGGCCTGTAAATGAAAGGTTGCTGGTTTTGACAACCCGACCTGACATGGTGAAATATTTGGCCCTTGACAAAGGCAGTTATCCCAGACCGTGGAGGGCACAATGCTGTTGAAAGCTGAGCCGTAGTCAGTCAGCAGCAGTCCTCTTGTCCAGCTGACTAGGGTAATGTCTAGTACGTGCTTCAGTCTAGTCAAGGTATATAACATTTCAATTACAAGATCTTTTAAGGATTACAGTGAATTCCATTTTTCAGGCCCCTTTTCTGATGTTACAGCTTTAGTCTAAAATGGGTTGGATTTGTATTTTTTTGCTCTCACAATATCACATAATGACCAAACAAAATTGTTTTAGTTAAAAAGAAATATCACAGATTGTGTGTGTGTGTGTGCGTGTGCGTGTGCGTGCGTGCGTGCGTGCGTGCGTGTGTGTGTGTACACTTTACTATGACGCACTAGAGCTTAGGTGTGTCCTGGTTCCACTGATCATCCTTAAGATGTTTCTACAACTTGATTGGAGTCCACCTGTGGTAAACTGAATTGATTGGACATGATTTGGCATACACATGTCAATGTATGGTCTTAGAGTTGACAGTGAATGTCAGCAAAAACAAAGCCATTTTGTTGAAGGAATTGTCTGTAGAGCTCCAAGAAAGGATTGTATGGGGCAATGATCTGGAAAATGGTGCCAAAAAATGTGTGAGGCATTGAAGCTCCAACAAGACAATGCAGTATTTGCTTTGGAACAAGTCTGAGGAGGTCCTGGAGTGGCCCAGCCAGAGCCCAGATCATAACCTGACTGAGAGACCTAGAAATGGCTGTGGACCAATGTTCCAGCCTAAGCAGGAGAGGATCTGTTGAGAAGAATGGAAAAACTCCCCAAATACAGGTGTGTCAAGCCAGGGGTTTCCCCATGATGACTTCTTAGTTCTGCTCTTAGGCCTAAAGTGAAGGTGTATATGCACTTTTCAGACAGAGGCTGGGATTTATTCAGAATTTCTAAATACAGCAGTGTAGTTTTGATTGAATTGAACCCATGACAGGATCTTTAACATGCCTAATGACTAAAATAATTCATCAGATCTTTTGGAAACATTGTAATGCGCTATAAGATTACCTCAACTCAGTAACTAGGGACAGAAAATTGTGCAGACTGTCTTTCCTGGGTACAGTGACTATGTCATGTATGATGTTTTAATTACACTTTACCATCACTTAATAGTGCCAAGGAAGTGACCTTGTGTCTGAATGTAAACTACTTCTCCCAAGTGTTTTGGGGATATTTCTAATAGCAGGGAACACTACCCCCTGTGTTCTTATGAGGTCAAGAGGTCATGGGCTACTGTGACCTGTACTTAACACGGGGTTGGGCAGTCAATTTGAATCAACGGCCACATCGGCAAATAACTAAAAAGAGCTGCTCAGATATTTTTTTCCCAACTGTTTTCTTGATCATAACCTGCCTTGCCAGATAGACAAAAGTGTCAGTTATATACTAATGTTTATATACTAATGTTTTGTTTGAGTGGGCTGTAGTTTATGTAGTGTATATATAGAAGCGCCCACCCCTTCATATAAATTAACGGAGTTAAAAAGTAACTGGGCATCTGGGGTAATGTTGGTTGCCTTATTAATTATTTAGTAGTCATTTTTATTTGAATGTTTATGGCTCCCAGATACAGTAGTTAGCGGGTTTGACATTAGTGTTTGTCATCTAATGGTGCACTTCGTAAGTTAGTGGACGTTAATTCAAATAGACCTCAAAATATAGTTCAGCATAGGCAAATTTCAAACAGCAAAGTTTACCAATACTATAATTTAAACATTACAGTCCTTGCTGGTTTCATGTAATCAAATCAAATAGTTTGCCAGCCCTAAAAACGAGCACTATACTCATTGCTTTACCTTAATGTTTTTAACAAAGTTCAGGGAACAGTCACAATGTCTACTGAACTCAGGCTAACACAAACAGCAACATGTAGCGTCTGTGTGACCTAGCCAGGGTGGATGTGATTGCTTGTGCGATATGGCTCTTAGACAAGGGGCTTTACTAATCAGGCAACCCAGGCCAGACATCATGGCAGGGGGCTCCTGAGGCATCATACGAGGGTGTATGTGACCATCATGAGTTGAGACCAGATAACAGTCTGGAAGGGTTGAGTCTGTCTGGGATCTGTTTGCGTGTCTGAGGGATCATTTCAAGCCCCTTATGCGTGTTCGGTATCCAGGGGTCATGCCCCAGTGACTGCTGATTGACATGCCTCTCAATTGGCTCTAATTGGCCCTGAATGAAGAATATGTTGTTCCTTATTCGATTTACACGCTCACTCTAGTACAGACAATTGTTCAAACTATGTTGTAGGGAATCCCTTTAGCTGTTTGCTATCCTGTAGAGTGAAATCAGATGGGAGTCTGGGGAGCTGTCATTGTATGGACTACGACCAGAAGTCTTGTTTTACATGATATGCCTCTGTGTGTATATTTGTTTTTCTGTACTCTGTGATTAGTCTCCTCAGAGTAATATCTAGTATTTGAATGTTCATAAGTGAGATTAGATGGGGGCCCTTAAGGCAAAAATAAAAAAATCCCTCTTGACAGCAGATAGAAAAGTTCAATGCATTTTCTGTAATTGGACATATTTGCAATTATCATGCTTTTTCTAAATATATAATAAAAGGGCAAATTTCTGCAATGTACAATAGAAACATCTACACAGAAATGAATAATATCAATGGAATATCAATTGCACTTATACTGAGATATGTACAGTACTGTAGCTCTCCAGAATCACCCCCTTGACTTTTTACATTATTGTTTTACAATATAAAATCAAAATTGATTTAATCAGTTTCTGCCAGTGACCTAAACCAAAACAATCTCTTATGACAAACATTTTATCAGCCAATTTGTTCTCTTGATTAATTTGTTTTATTGAATGTTGAATAATCATCACAGTACAACACCAAGTCAATAACACTTTAGGGATATCAAGCTGTCCATTAAGGAAGCATAAACCATTGTGAATTAATGTCATCTGTTTTGGTGCAAATTAAAGTGACAACAGGTGCATTGGAGAGGCAACAGCAAGACAACCCTGAAAAAGGGAATCGTTTTACAGGAAGTGACCACAGACAATTACTCTCTCACCCTTCCTGACTGATTCTTCTCTAGTTTAGCATTTTCCTATTCTCCTTGTCACTACTGGTAGCATGGACAATGCCCAGCCTCATGTGGCCAGTGTGTGTAGGCAGTTCCTGGATGACGAAGACTGGCCCTCAGTCTCCAGACCTGAATCCAATTGAGAACCTCTGGGACGTTATGCATCAGTGCATCTGATACCACCAAGTTGCACCACAGACTTTCCAGGAGCTCAATGATGCCCTGATCCAGATCTGGTAGGAGATCCCCCAGGACACCATCGGCCGCCTCATCAGAAGCAATATATTTCCTTCAGACCTGATGTGTGATTTACGTGTTCCCTTAATTCTTTGGAGCAGTATATATTTAATAGCCACTTATAGTTAACCAAACATCCTGAAACCCACCGCTCTCTTGGAATCAGGCGTGTCACTTGGTCACCGGCCAAAACATGGGTCCTTTTCTTGCAACGACATGGACAGCTGAAGTCTGCTTCCGACTGCTCAAGCCTAATGCGAACTATATGCACTGTGGAGGGAGTAGGGGGGGCTTTTTATACTCATGGATTAGAACATTATAGTTATTTGTCAAACATCCGCCAAGCATCAATCATGATGTCAGCAGAATAAAACCTTCAATTATGATTTAACATACAACACTGTATACCAATTGTCCCTGTAACAGGTGTTAAATGCTGTGTTGAAAGTTATGCCAGTGTGAGGATCGTGGACCCCACACAGCTGTGAAAAGGATTACAGGAAAACATGCCGAACACTGAATACATTCTGGATCGGAGTTTGCACAAATTGTTTAGTGGTACTATCTTCTTACAGCTTTTAGTGTCATAACTCTCAACCATCAGACCGCACAAGACTTTCGAGGAAGCAGTTAGCCTAGCAGTTAAAACCAAATGGTTGTAGATCAAATCCCTGAGCCGGATTTGATCAGTTGGTCTGTCGGTCTGTCCCTGAGCAAGTTTGTTAACCTTGTTTTGTAAGTCATTGTTAAAAAAAATATTTTCATTGCCAGAGTTGCACTCACATTCTCACCCCAATTTAGTTTGAACCAATTAGTGATTTAGGCCCTGCCTTATCGCAGCCCACTCCGAATGTTTCCTCCAAGACAAACCAGATGCTATTCTGGTTGCTATTTTTTTAGCGTTATATATTTCTTAATTCTTACTACGTTGATGTCGTGTTCCATGTCACAAGAATTTCCTTGTGCAGGATGACGCTGTGTTATTTGGTACATTTGATAAATAAATATTAAACTGAACTTGAACTCTTATCAAGCTGCCCTCTCCAGGCTTTTACCTCTGAGCTCACAGGTGCCCCAAATGCCAAACTGTGTCACTAGAAGCCAAAAGGATTCACTAAACCTACAAGCTTGCCGCTAATTGCACCACCTTGGACTAACTTGCAGAAAAGGATTCAAACCTTGGTCCCACAATGATGCCAGAAACAGCAAGGGAGTGACTACTGTTGTTCTTTCTAAAATCTCTTCTCAAGTGCTAAAATCCTACTGACTTGCAGTGATCACAATTTCTTACACCCGAAAGGGGTACGTGGAGGAAGGGATGTGGATATATCAAACCCACCTAAAGAATAGAAATTGGTTATGGGAATTGCAGCCTGCAAAGATGACAGACTCAGGACTCTTTGCTGGTCTTGCTATGATCGCATTTATGTTGCTGTCAACAACACAAGGACGCAACTGATAGTGAAATTAGAGTATAGGGATTCACACATGCTTGAAGAATCTATCACAACAGTTAATATTGTAAACAGAAAATAGGCATAATAAATATTTGACATCCAGGCCAAACAGGATTTTTGTTTGTATAAAGATTTTTTTAAAATCCTTCACAGAATTTCAATAAATTAATATATTCAAGGGACCAGGGCAATATACCACAGATGACTTGGAAAAACATTTCTATCCTCCCTGAGCATCTCCCACTTGCTGGGAAGGTTTGGAAAAATAGTAAAATAGTCATATGCTACTTCATTTCTTCCCATTGGGAGAGCGAAAAGGGGCACAGTGTAGAATGCTGCCTCTAAACAGTAACACGACTTGTCTCCTAGTCTGCCCTTTCCAAAACGAGAAAAGTACTAGCTTTTTGGGGTGGGAAGGAGAGTGCGAATGTCTAATGCAAGTATAAGGAGATGACATGTCAATTTAAATTGACAAAATGTCAGTCACTCTGATAATGTCAGTAAAAAAACTGTGAATCATAACACAGACAGTGTAATGTCTTGCTAATAAATATGTTTTACACTTTGATGTTTGTGTTCAAAGTTGGGTATGAGTCTTTTGAGGGTGCAAAATCTCTGAGTGTTGGGAGTTCCCTAAGAATTATATATTATATGCAACTTACAAATTGAGGGAAAAGATGCAGTATTTTACTTTGACACATTGTTTATATTATTCTGCAAAGTGCAGAAGCATAAATCAATGCATCCTGAAAATGAATGAATTGTTTGAAAAATATAAGCTGAGGTCAGAGAGTAGCAATTTAGTATACTAACAAAATGTAATCACGTAACCACACATCACAATTTGTTTATGTTATAGAAATGAACGGAAATGTCTAATTTACAATAATTGTAGATAAACCTTAACTTTCTACACAGATGAAATTAACCAAATAATTATCCATAGCAAGCTACATCAACATTGTTCATTGCCCGTTAGCTAGCTATTGTGACAATCATTACATAGCAATGATGGCAAACTACTTCATCTGCACATTTGCTTGCTCACAAATTATTACCAATAATATTAACAATTGCATTACATTAGCTAGTAGACTATATCAGACATATCTAAACTATAATAAATGGCTGCTAATGTTAGCTTATAAGATTACATTTTGTATTGTATATTTATTAAACATGTGCAGCAGTACCTTCTTTCATTACTGCTAGGCTAGCCTAGTGACATCCTGACTGCTAAGTTGCTAAGAAGAGAACCATGGACCGACACCCAGTATTTTCACTGGAAGGGAAGGGGAGCTGCACGGTAACTGGAGCAGGCGGACTCCGCGACACAACCAATTTATGGGGAAAGGGGACTCAAAGATAATGGAACGGGTTACCATAGAGATTAGCCAAGAAAGTAGAACAACATAACTATTAAAACAAAAGATTAATAGAATATAGCAGACTCCTGACCGGTGGTTTTGCCAGTGCCCACACTAGACTCGAACTCGCTGTCCACTGCTTCGGAACACATGTGAACTCCTTACAAATGTTTAAGCTAATAAAAGTGTTCCTTTGATGGCAGTTGTACGACTGCCATCTAAGGGTGCCTCGTGTATAGCTTGTTGTCAACGTGGTGCTGCTTAGCAGTTCCCACCCTCCCTTGCCAATTCTCTCCCATGTGGAGGGACACGAACCCGCAACCTTCTGCTTCGCAACACACGTTAGCGCCCTTGACACTGTTCCAACCTTCTGAGTTATACAAAAGGCCCAATTTTAAACCTAACATTCTGGTCATACAGTATTCCATATTAGGTAAATAATTTCATTACTGCTAGGCAAGTCTAATGAGATCCTGACTGTAGGGGGTGGGCGGATTGATCCCAAAATATTGATACTACATCTCCTTGTTGAAGATAGATCAATAGATCGATACCAGTCCCAGTTTCTCATCTAAGTTGTGCCCATTTCATGTAAGAGTAGAACGATCACTGTGCAAACAACGTTCTGTTCTTTATTGCTTCTCCAGCTCCACTGAAGTTGCTAATGACCATGCACTGAAACAACAAGCGTATGCATTGGGCCATTTGAAAAATCCTGAATACATTTCTTTCTTTGTTGCCATATATAATAGCTATGGGTTTCAATGATTTTGATACATTGGCAGTTTCACTGAGTCATGTTAAATTCAGCTAACTGAGCAGTTTGATTTAACATGCAATTGTCAGCGAACCAGCTGCAATAGGATCGTAAGTCTGCTCAACATTTGGCCTCTTCAAAATTACATTTATTTCAATCTTCACATAACCAAAATGCCTAGTCCTGTCCACAAAAATGCTTCTTAAGCAATTGGTTAAATACTCCTGACTAGCAGCAGGTGTGGAACTTATAACATTTTACCTTAGACACATAATGAAGTAGACCTGATCCTGATCCCAGTCAGACACACAGTAATGAGGTATAACTGTTCCTGGCCCCAATCAGACATACAGTAGAGGTAGAACTGTTCCTGACTAGTCAGACACACAGTAATGAGGTAGGCCTGTTTTGGCCCCAGTCAGACACACAGTAATGAAGTAGACCTGTTCCTGGCCCCAGTCAGACACACTTCATTTAGTTAGACCTCCTCCTGGCCCCAGTGAGACAAATAGTAGGTGGAAACTTGCTCATGGCCCCAGTCAGACACACTGCAATTAGGTAGACCTGTTCCTGGCCCCAGTCAGACACATTGTAATGAGTTAGAGACCCACTGCCAGCCTCAGTCAGATACATTGTAGCCGAGGTAATCCCAGAGCTGACCAGGGCCAGAACCGGGTGCTCCGTCTTTTCATTCACAGCTCCACAACCACTTAATCCTGTTAGCCCTCACGCCAGGAATTTCATTCAATTAAGACACAGATTAGCACATTGATTTGCAATGGACTACAGGACTTTGTCTTGGGCAGACAAGGCAAACAAAGCTTACAAAACATACTGAGAGGGAGCTTCTAGGAAAGCTCTGGTGCGTGAGAGCTTTTTTCATTTCCATATGTTCATTTTCTACAATAGTTTTATTTAGATGAACAAGACTTAATGCCAGATTTATTGTGTAAACTAATGAAAATGGCCGTTGCTGCACGTCACCTTTCCGAAGTAACACGGCAAATTGTTTTTAAAATATCCTGTTATTTTAATTGTGTTCACAACAGTTTTTCAAGTCTAAAATGTATCTGTCACCAAATGGAAGAGAAACATTCAATTCTATTTTTGGGATTCCCTTTCCAGAAGTGTTATTTCTTTTCAGAGAAGCAGGTGTTGATAGTCTATTTACAATATATGGTCAGGACAGCCGTCGGTCAGACTAGCTCTTTCAATACTTGTCATGACTCCATATCCCCATAATGCATCTAAACTGTTACACTTCCTGAAACACTTACAATTTTAAAACCAACTTCCATAGATGTTTGCCAAATCTCATAACATACTTCCTCCCTGTCATAGTTTCTTCCTCTCGAGAAGCTTTCACACTTATCTCAGTATCCACTCTAGTTTCCGCAGTTTCGCCCAGAAACATGTTTTGCTGTCCTCTTACCCTGCTTCTACGGTCACATCTTGGTTAATAGAAATTATTATTACAGCTGTCAATCTTACACTGGTAGCCAGCAAAACAAAAGTTTCTTATGGTATTTGTGGCATTTGCAGCAAACTACCTGGATATTCAATATTCAAGGCGCAGGCTATTCACTGATAAATCCTACATTAATTGATTCCTTTGATCAAAATACTAAGACTGACAGACGTGTTAAAATGTCAGTTTGAACTGGTGATTACACCAATTATACCTATGTGAAAGCAGGTTTAAGGAACACTGGTATTGGCCTCCTAGGAAAATGTCAGTCACATTACTAGGGCTGGTGGTAATTGCTGTAATAGCCGTGCAATATGATATGGTCCTCCCCCACTATATTAGTAGAAAACACTACACGATATAAAACAACATCTGCAAAGTGCATTAAAAGCTTGCACGCACCCACACATACACATTTTTCCTAATCCCTCGCCTTCCCTCAATTCACTAATAGCAGAATTGGGTTTAGGGTTTCCCTAAAAGTTATGAAACATACACGCGCACACACAAGGGGTAATCACACCGGGTCTGTGCCAATCCATTTTTAATCCTCTTCTCCGACATTCCGGGGGGTATGCGTGCCACATTTAACAAACCAAGTCACCGAAATGATATTATTCCCTGGATTCACCCCATTCACAACATTCACCCCACGCACACACACTTCTACACCCAAAATGTGAGGGAAGATTTGTGAGGGGGATTGCCACCCAAGTTAATTTGAACACTGGAAAAATCATATTATATTGCATTTCATATTCATTATATTGCTATGGCAACATCGGAGATGAGTCATTTTTCAGGATCTCATGTGCTGTGCCAAGCTACACATTCCCTTGCCATGCGAACACTACTTGATCACAGAACATTATTTCCAGTAAAAGGGCACCGTTAGGGAATGCAAACACTTCCTGCATACAGGATTCAACAGTCAGATGCTGCGCGGAGTCACGCTATGACGTTTTTTTCCCCCCAAGAGTAAGAGAGGGCTTGATGTGTTTTCAGTTCTGATCGGTCTTCTGTAAGGGTAATTATAATCTCAGCAGGTCGAAGTTGAACAGGATATGCAGCAGTCTCCTCATACAATGAGGTTCATTCTTCAAACCTCACCTTCTCCCGTGACTTTGTCTGAACCGGCACTCAGTCACAACAACTAGAAATATATTGCATCTAGTAAGGTAGATTTGCTGCTGATGACAGTTATCTTTTTGTGGCTTTAAACATTTTAGACACTAGGGTTACATATATTTTTGCTGTTGTTTGCACACTTACCCTAACTCTAAGAGTTAAACCTTTCTGTGAAAATGTCACTGCTGCCTATACATGATAACAGGAGTTCTGTTTCCATAATCTCTATCCTGAAACAAATAGAGAATTGCCCAGACTGCCTGATGGTTATGTATAGCTGAAGTTTAGGTGTTTACCACTCTGGCTAAAGCCTCTGGCTCTCTCCTATCCTACATTGAGAGGCTGTGAGAGCTACGCTCTGGGCAGACCAACGTCAACCACAGGTCACCTTTAAATTAACAGTCCACATATCGTAGGGTGAAAGAGAAAGACGCTAATCCCCTTGAAAGGGGATTGGAAGTTACACTGCAGGGTCTAATGCCTGAGAACGCTATTGCTGTTTTGACTGCCCTGAAATAGAAGACCAAAGCAAGAAATGTTTCTCCTATACATACAATTGTTTCAAGATTGGGATGTTACCTAAGAACCCAGAAACCAAAAGCCTTAACAATTTCTAAATCTTCAGTGTAGTCCATCTGTGATATGAAGCGCAAACAGCACAGGATTTTAAGCTCTGACCCCCGGAAGTTCTATCCAACTGGGGTCATGTTCACAAAATACATCTTACAATGGGAATGGTTGGAAACCCCTGGAAGCAGGACATAAATCACCTTTAACAGACATTAGTAAAACGTTTTTGCATGCTTGTTTTGACTGCTTGAGTGATCTGAATTTAAACTGGGCACGACCCACTCTAAACAGTTGCCATACATGTTTTAAATGAGGGCTTGTAAAAAAATTACATTATCCTGAATGATATATTGTTATTTTCCAACCCTTGGCAACAGACACCTACCAGTAGGGCTACCCTGTCCTGAGGATCAGTGTGGCGGCCATTTTTCAAGCTGTGGGGACATACACACCGCCCAGGCTGAAGGGCTGTTTGTTGGTTTTTCTACCCCTTGTATTTGACAAGGGACTCAGGGGCCCCAAGAGCAACACTCCAGGAGGGCTTATCAGGGGCCGCTCCTGCTTCCACTGAGGACAGGGTCCTGCTCGGTTCACATTGGTCATCCTCAGACGTCACCGCCGCATTCGTTCATATTCACAAACACTGAAAGGTCAACTGGTAAAAAAAACACTGCAAATTTATGGGCGACACGCTAGAATTTGGGCTTTGGCTACAGTCGATGGAAATTCTTCAATCTGTGGAAATAGGACAACTGGAAACCAGGGGAATAATGGGTGAAATATCTGTGTGGGACTTTTGTAGAAATGGAATGCAAAAGCATGGTAAGAAAAGGACATCAATCAAATGATTCTGGCCTAAAGAACTCACCCCCTGCAAAGTGTTGCACTTTTGCTACTGTGAAATATCTTGCTAATTCTCTAGTCAGATAATATAACCCTTCATTCAGGTCCAGTTGTGTCGAACTGTTGATGGGTTTCTGGTATCAAGAACTACAAGCATTTAGTAGTCACTCAAATAACAACACTACTTATACATCACTGACTCAGCAGTCATGTCTTCATCTTTAATATGAAGTTAAAGTAATTCAAATCTAAATATAGAATTATTTACATAGATGATGCATATAAAAACAAATTATATTTACATTACATCAATTGGCACAACATGACATGCAGCATCTTTTATCAATATTTGATAAGATCATGCAAAAGCACTTCCACGAGTGATACACTGTTTGTCTAGAATGATTTAAGGCAACATCTGGCAAGATATGTTGGCTCTCAGATCACAATACAAGTCCTGTAAAATATTTTAAAAGGATAATCTATTGCCAGAATGGTTTAAAGGGACATACCATGTTCTAGCCCTTATGTTACCCTATAACAAAATACACACAGTTAGGAATATTACCAGAGAAAAATATATTTGTTCGTAGTCATGCTTCACAGTTTTCTTCTTGCTGTTGGATTAGTTCTGCTGAACAGCCAGGGTGACAGAGTGGAAGGCAGAACTGGGCTCAGATACTATTGGAAATCTTTCAAATCCTTTTAGGATTTGATCTATTAGATGTGCCAGGAAGTAGGGTTTGTCATTTTTATACTATTGCATTGATCCCTTAAAGCAAAAATAATCTAATTCAAACAAAAACAAACCAATCATTTGAAAATATTTCCAATATGAATTGAACCCAGCTCAGGAGTGGGAAGTGACCAGTCTCCATTGTGTCTCAGGCAGTCAGCCTAAACTAATCATAAAGCCTGGAGAACAATAACACTATTTGCTAACTCTGCATTTTTTAAAGTCAGGCCAGTCTGGCCACAGCGCAAACAGAGGGTGATGGATGAGAAATAGTCACAAAACTGAACACCGTACAAACATCAGAGGAACGTGTCATGAAAACAGAAAACACGCAGCGGTGAGGAAAGGGAGAATGCCTATAGAGAATGTAATAAATTGTGCACACATTTATTGTTGCTTGCTTTTCACTAAAGCTGCAATGATGAAATATCAATGTGTTAGTTCCTAAAGTTACAGCACAGCTCCCAAGTCTAGCCCAAACTAAGAGTGTGCTTAGCTACTGTGGTAGCTAACTCTACCTCAAACTGTATGAGGATATGTAGATCTATGTTTAATCATTGGAAAATGTTGAACCACAAATAGAACTGCAAATAACTTTAATCCTTTTTTAGATTTGAGGAAATTGTTTTCCCACAACAAAAAAAGCTTGTAATTGTTTGATAGGCGCCAGGCTCTTTTTCCATATTAGAAATACTTTCCACAGTTTAGACATAAAAGAATGAGCATATGTCTATGTCATCTGTTCCAGGTGGAAAAGGGGAATACAGTAGAAGTTGGAAGTTTACAGAAACCTTAGCCAAATACATTAAAACACAGTTTTTACCAATTCCTGACATTTATTTCTAGCAGAGTCCCTTGTCTTAGGTCAGTTAGAATCACTTTATTTTAAGAATGTGTAATGTCAGAATAATAGCAGAGAGAATTATTGATTTCAGCTTTTTCTGTCATCACATACCTAGTGTGTCAGAAGTTAACATACACTCAATCAGTATTTGGTAGCACTGCCAAACATTTTTGTATCCTCCAAAAAGCACAATCTTTTTCCCCATGTGCAGTTGCAAACCATAGTCTGGCATTTTTATAGCAGTTTTGTAGAAGTGGCTTATTCCTTGCTGAGCGGTCTATCAGGTTATGTTGACATAGGACTTGTTTTACTCTGGATCTATTACTTTTTTACAGGTTACCTCCAGGATCTTCACAAGATCATTTGCTGATGTTCTGGGATTGATTTACCAAAGTATGTTTACCCCTAGGAGACAGAAAACGTCTCCTTCCTGAGCGGTATGATGGCTGCCTGGTCCCATGGTGTTTATATTGCATACTATTGTTTGTTCAGATGAATGTGGCACCTTCAGGCATTTGGAAATTGCTCCCAAGGATGATCCAGACTGTTTTTTATCTGAGGTCTAGGCTGATTTATTTTGAGTTTTTCCATGGTAACAAGAAAGAGGCACTAAGTTTGAAGGTAGGCCTTTAAATGCACCCACATGTAACTGAAATGACTCAAATCCAATTGTCTCAAATTATGTCAATCAGCCCACCAGAAGCTTGTAAAGCCATGACATTTTCCAAGCTGTAAAACGGCATAGTCAACTTAATGTATATTAACTTTGGACCCACTGGAATTGTTATAATGAATTATAAAGTGAAATAATGTCTGTAAACAACTGCTGGAAAAAGTAGCAACATTTGTTTTAATGACTTAAGTGAATGTAACTTCTGACTTCAGCTGTATGTAGTACGCAATTTACTCATACGTTATTATAGAAACTTACAGGTACGACTTCACATATTCACTTTCTAACAACAATGTTGGATAAAAAAAATAAATACTATGTATATGTACATGTTTCAAACATACAACATGGGGTAGTGACTCAAATGTGAAAATAAAAATAAAAAACATTCCTCATACTGCTGTCTTTCCATGTTTCTTCTGGAAATTATGTAGCTCTTATAGTATATTTTAGAGACGAGTCCATACATGTTTCTGTTTACTCTTGTCCTTGCATATATGCAGAAGAGCAGCAGGGAGAGACTTCGATTTTGCACCCTTCACGACTGACCGCTACATTGCCATGTTACAGACGCAGTATCAGTGTCCAGTTTAAGTGCTTGTTTTATTGAGGCCCTGTATAACAAAGAAAGGTAATCAAAACTCTATCCCTACCATTTCCATAGGATGTTTGCTGAATCCATCAACTATCGGAGTAGGATTTCAAACATTATATGTCTGTGTCCCAGACACCACTGGAGATGAGGAGGGTGAGGAAGACCGATGTTAGCGTGTAGCTCCGTGTAAGATCTGCTGTGCCACTGAGAGGTGATGTGGTGGCGAACACCGCCTCGGTCTCATTCCAGGGTAGAGGAAGGTTACAGATATTCCCCTCACAGCATGATGTGCAGACCTACAGGAGTACAATTTCAACCAGTGATGGCCAAATGTGGCTTCATTAGCATTATTATAGCAGCAGGATATTATGCTGGCAGCACTCCGATTTTCTTTATCACAATAAAAGCAATCACGGAAATGTATAATTCCATATAGTAAACAATGTAGTCTGTAATAAAGAACAGATGAGAACAACATTGGATCAGACATTAAACATAAAATGACAAACTACATTGACAAAGTACATTGTTAACTATATTGCCTTATATATTTCAATGATGGCTTTTATTTTGAAAAAGAAAATCTGTGTTAGCGCTGCTAGCATAATATCCTGCTGCTAGAAGAACGGTAATGAAGCCTTGAATGGCCATCACTAATTTCAACATTATAAACAACCCCTCATCTCATTCTCTCAGAATTTTCATGCCTCTCCCTTTACAGGCCACAGTGCAGACTTCTGAGGTAGCGAGGAAATTCACCTTTCAACAGGGATTATGAACAACAGCATGTGAGACATTTCAAGTCTCCTCCTTATGTTATCTCGAACACTTTTGGAGGATTTTCGGATTATCTCCAAAGCTCGTTTAAGTGGTGGTGACGTGGACATAACCGTAATGTAAAGGGCCATGTTCACCTTATTTGACCCTGGCTCTGACCAGACTCCGGCTTAGACACCACCTACATACCTTGAAGTTATGACTGAAAGGGTCCAAGAAAAGAAATGCCATGCCCAGGAGTCAACCAGAATAAAACCTTGTAATAACCTCCCCACCAGGCCAAACCATTAACTTTCCCCATCTCAATTCTAATCCCATTTGGATGATTCTATGACCTGCGGAAGGGGTTTCTTTAGCCTAATTATTCTTGTTGACTTTGGTCATGCCATTTTCTGAATAGGATGTTTTCAACCCTGGTAAAACAAATGCATGAATTCCTATTTTTTCCCCATCCCCCATTCCAGGAATCATCTGGCATATCTGGAAAACACAGACATGCATCTTGAGAGACAACTCACCTTGGTTTTTTCATGTTCTTCAGAGCATCCAGTAGAGAGGCAGTCATCCAGAGCCACACAACGCTTTGTCACAGAGAGACTGTCCCCCTCTATAGTCATCTTGTGACGCGTGAAACAGTATCTGGACTCTGTTGACAATATTAAACATAGTAAATAAGACATATTGGCCACTTTGCAAGGACATAGACTGCTCAAGAAATGTGGGAAACAAATCACACATCGGGTCGTGAGCAATAAAATATATTAAAAACCTAAATCTAAGCTGCAGGTTGTGTAATTCGTTGAGAAAAAACATACTTGTCAATGGAAACCAAAATCACCAACAGATTGTGCTGGATTCAAACTCGCACCGAAAATCAAAGTAAATATTTGAAATCACAGGCTGTTCCAACTTCGTGAATTTCATCATGGCAACTCAATGGGACTCAGTAGTGTGAATGGCCCACACGTGCCTGTATGCACTCCTAAGATCTGGGCATGCTCCTGATGAAGGTGGATGGTGTCCTGGGGGATCTCCTACCAGATCGGAATCAGGGCATCAGTGAGCTCCTGGACAGTCTGTGTCACTACTAGGCAGCGTTGGTTATACTGATACATAACATCCCAGAGGTTCTCAATGGTATTCTGGTCTGGGGAACCTGAGGGCCAGTCAATGGCATCAATGCCTTCGTCATCGAGGAACTGCCTCATTTTGTATTTTCATTAACATTTAACATGCTGAATAAAATACTCAATTCTACATGTTTAATAAAAACAACATACTTTATAAAGCAAATAATTTGTCGAATTCAATTAGCTTACTTTTTCAACTTGCCTGTAGGTAAATCGCAAATTCCCAATCTCTTGTAATTACTATTTTTCATGATCAACTTTGAAATGTTAATCTTTAACTCAAAGCATTTTGCATTTATTTAAGTATATACAAATGTGTTCTCTGAGCTTAAATTAAACATTGAAATGCTAAGAAATGTTATGAAGCATGATAGACAATGTTCTTTTAAAGAGAGAATTGGAAATACTTCAAAGTTATAAAAAAAAAAAAATTATAGTTCATGCTCTGAAAAAAGCATGTATTTTCCATTTGGAGCAAAATAATTTCCTTCAGTTGGGGTTGGGCTTAGTCAGTATTTTGACCTCAGAATTTTTGGAGTCTTAGATGTGGCCTGGGTCAGTATTTATCATACATGAATTTAAAATACGCATTTCAAATCCAAAATAGATTTTTGTCATTTGTATTTAAAAGCGTGACGAAAATGTCTAAATGCATTTGTATTTTAAAAATACTGTAATACACTTTGTTAGAAGTCTACATGATGACATAAAAATGCTGCCTCTAATTGGTTCCTACTCAGTAATTTGCCCAGACATGTTGACATCAGAACAGAAAAACTCTATTGGAGTTTACATGTTATTATTACACTATTACTGTGTATGTGTCTCCTATACAAATATTCTGAGGCTCTCAATAGATTCAGTGATTGGAGTCGGGTTAATACTCCTTGACATGTTCTATTGCTACTTTCTGATTATGTTTCTGGCTAAATTTAAAATACAAAACATATTGATAATTTAAAAACTGTTGACAATGTGTTCAAATGTTTGTTTTCAACATCCAAATAGGTGTGCGATGACTGTTGGTTACGTTCAAACTAAACTTCATCAGGGTGATCGCAGGGATATGTGAATATTCAATCTGTTAACTGGTTGCACATGTCAGATTTATCGCATTAGGCAAGGAAAAGCTGTTGCTATCAAACACTGTCTACTTAATCAACTGAGTCAGTGTACTGGTGAAGGGATAAATCAAACAGGCCGATAGATGGAAGGTTTGCAAAGTGATTTCATGCTCCCTTGTAAAAGTATTTTTATTTTAATAAAATAAATTATTTATTTTGATACGCTTAAAATTAAGGTATTTGGTATCTTATTTTAAAATGCATTTTGATGTATGTTTGCCCATCTCTGGCCTTAGTTATGGCTCCTGGATCAAACTCTAAAAGCCAAATTAGTTGGGTGTAGTCACTTTTGGTCATGCACTTATCAATGGTTGTGATAAGTGCGTTTTGCCATAATGGTCTGACTCACCTTTTGGGCAATACAGGTCTGGCGCCCAGCGATTACACTCGTAGTTGTCAGGTGCCTCTTCACAGGTGAAGCATTTAAATCCACCTGGAAATGGAGTGGCTGAAACACAAACACACACACACACACACACACACACACGTAAATCATATACAGGGTGCAAGCACAGTCAGTCACACAGCCACAGCAATCACACCTATAGGCCATTACACAGTTCCACTCCTGGATCAGGAGACCACACTGTTTTGAGGAAGTCTTGGAAGCAAGCTGAATAATACTTGTAGCTGTAGTCACTAAACAAGAAATTCACCTTTTTCACACATAGGGTTCTGATAAAGACCTATAGTGACAAGTGCACAACGCGAATTCAGCGAAGCGTCCCAACTAAAAGCATGCAGCCCAGTGGGTCCCACCCTTTTCAAAGCACGCTCCCCAGAGGATGGAAAATGTCCACGGCTGCCATCTGTTGTGATCAAACAGACGAGGAGGCCGTTTGCTTTTTCAGTTTCGCACCATTACATTAATGTGATTGGCCCCAGTGACAGCTGCATGTCTGCAGGTCAAGCTAACTTCATTTAGAACACAAATCATGTTGCCCATCACCACGGTTACATCCCAATTCCCTATGTAGTGTTTAGTGTTGGCTATAGGGCCTTGGTGAAAAAGGGTCCAATATGTAGGGACTAGGGTTGTGTTTAAGATGCCCATCACCTTCATTGCTAGCTCGACTTCTCATCTCCCAGCATGCCTCACTGCAAGCTAGACCTTGACCCTTCCACCTTAATCTCCCAGCACGTCTGTTTAGTTACCAAACCACCTCCTAGCCCCCATCTCATACGGAGAGACAAACAACTGAAACACACTGCTGAAATGTGTACATAGACCCGGAGCCTAGACACATATTTTCACTCGTCATTAACCCCCCCCCCCCCCCCAAAAAAAAGGGGTGGCCTTGAGCCGATACGGATATCGAGCCATATCCTGGATAGCCAGCGTGGTGCTAACCTGATCCAGGGACTTCTGCCTCGGTGATGAAAGAGCCACAGATCTTAAGAGACGTGGGAGGGCTGACATCTAGCATGCCCACTTCCTGGGGAGAGTTAGGGGTTGTGGCAAAACCTGATCGGGGTGTGGGGGTTTTTACCAGCATATGCCCCTCTAAGAGGCCCACAGTGACCCAGCCTGTCATGGAATACTGGAGAAAGAAAGTTGAGGAGCCAATGTTTCGGAAATCAGCTATTCCCAGGGCTCGGGAACGCCATAGAATTGACACTGATGACCAATTAATAAATGTCCCCACGCTGGCCATGCCGGAACATTCTGTATGAGAATATTGGGCTAATGTGCAGATGAGATACAAGAGGGCAGAGGGCAGTGACAACATGGGTGACTGTGGGGAATCCCGCTGTGCCGGGTAGCAATGCTCAGGATCACGTGAGCCCATACCTTAGATCAAAGAGCCGGCACGGCTGGTGAGGGGAGGAAGGAGACAGTTGCTGGGCCAGCTGTGGATAGGTCTGTTTTGGCCATGGATTACAAGCTCATTGGATACACATGCCTAACAGCTATTCCTGCACACCCTCTAGCCTCTGACCAACATTCATAACTCTCAAGGCTCAGTGAACATTGGAATAGAGCATTCTTAAGGTTTGGGATAAACATAAATTACAAGAGATTACGCAAAGAGGCCCTGTTTAATGTAGCGGTTCTCCACGTATGGGGCTACTTTCTAAGAACTCGGTCTCTTTTTAAAGTTGGAATGTCCAGCTCAATTCACTAGCCCTTGCTACCCAATGCTGTTTAGCTACAGTAAGGTTTTTTTAACCTATTGACGTGAGAAACACCCATTAAACGGGCAAGATATAAGCTTTAAAACGGCTAATCTAACCCCTAAACCGATATCAGAATCTTCCTGACAGATGGAAGTTGGTGAAGTGGGGCACATGTAGTATTGCGTGCGTGAGTTGGTCTTTCAGTGAGAGGGTTAGATTAAGGGGTCCAGAATGGTGCAATGGTCTATGAAGCGCCTGCAAGCGTAATTGTGGTTGTTAACCACAGAGGCGTTCTCTTCCATGTGTGCATGTGCCGGCTCAATCTCTGGTTGAGTGAACTGTATGATAAGAAGCAGATCAGCATAGCAGGTTTTGCTTCAGAGGGCACCTCCCAATCTTTGACTCTCCCGAACCCATTGAGAGTTGCTGTGAGGAGGCCATAATCCCATATCGGACACCACAGAAATAGGGAGAAAAAGAAGAAGTGGGAGAGAGACAGTCACACAGTAGCCTCTACTCTAGACAAGGCTGTTTTGAAAGACTCATTGTAATGATGGGTTTTACAAGAAACCGAAGGACTCACTAGCTCTGGTCTAAAAGCTTACAATGTTCAGTTAGGGCCGACAGCAGTTGAGTGACTGACCATCAGTTGTATTTTTAAGTCATCCAGTCCCTGATATAATTGTGGTCTGAAGATTGTAGCTGAAGAGGGATCTCTGAATGAAATAGCTGGTGCAGAGCGATCACTAAGACATGCATATTTCCATAAATTGTTGCAATGGTTTCACAGTACCAAGACCAACCAGTTATATTGAGATGCCAATTCAATGTGTGCTGCATGGAAGGACATGGAATTAGATTTCAACTCATTCCCAGGGCTTTAATGCAATTAGTCTGGGATGACTTATGTGGGAACACTCTTAGTAATGTATTTCTGAAGTCTGATTCTTACTTGAAGGATGGAGGTAGATAATGTCCTGTTCTGTGAAGTCCTTTGATTGGGCTGTTTTTAGCCATTCAGCAATGACTGTCAGCAGTAGGAGCCAGGCCACAACAGGCCAGGGTTCCATTGCTGGCCTCAGCTTCACACATGCAGGTCTTTGATCGGAGTGTCAAACAATTACATCTGCGGAGAAAAAGCACACATTCGAACCATTTCTTAGTTTTTGTTCACCTGGGTTTCATTAATACAGTATCATTTTTCGTTTCATAATTCATTTTGTTTTCTTTAAGAACAAACTTTGCTTGATTTCACTTAGATTTTAGGGGATGTGGCCTGACGCATCCAGTTTTCAGGGGATATCAAAAGATTCTAGGATGTGACGCTACTTCTGGTTTTGGTGGTTAACAAGACAACAGTCCATCTTAAATTCTACATGTTTAATGGCAATGTTTAATAATGCAGAAGAGAACCTCACAGTTCTTCTTGTCAAGACCAGCACCTTATACCACTAGTTAAGAGTTATTCTATTTTGGTTTAGGCATGAACCAATGTTTTGGAAAGTTTCTCTCAGCTGTAACTTTAACCATAGAGCCTGCAAACCCATTCCTTTGCAGGCCAGTGCCTCGTGGGAAGTGTTGCCAAATTTCGGGTAAAGTTCCCAGGTTCTCCTTTTTTGGAAATCAAAATATTTTGGCTTTCAATGACTTTCTTGCCACTGTATAATGCAAAACAAGACTTCATAGTAAGGCCTCATGGGATATGTAAATTGTTAAGCAATATAGCAATTGTCTAGGATTGAAAATGTATACATTTGACAACCATGTCTCTGTCACTGACAAATCCAGCAATGGGTGCTATCATCACTGACTGCCTTACATTTTTTGAGCAGTATATAACACACACACACACACACACACACACACACACACACACACACACACACACACAC
>JACXGJ010002682.1:0-62547 GCA_016801105.1 Esox niger | reverse complement strand
TAAACACACCCCTCACGGTATTTAACAGCTTGAACCCCACATTCCAGTTGAGAGAGTAGGGAAGAGTTTGAGCCTGTAACATCATGTGCTAATAGACTATCAATATGCTGCAATAAACAATTGTATTACTCTCTCCCTTGACAACCGAGTACGCAAGTTATTATTACTACCACTATACGACATGGCTGATTTCTAACAGTGATAATTCCAAAAGGTATGTTTGGCACAAAAACATCACTGCACATCACCCAAAGAACACCATACCTACAGTGAAGCATGGCGGAGGCAGCATCATGCTTTGGGGCTGTTTTTCTTCAGCTGGAAACGTCCTGAGTCAGGGTGGAGGGAATTTTGAACAATTCCAAATACCAGACAATTTTGGCACAAAACCTTCATGTGTCCGTTAGAAAGCTGAAAATGAAGTTCACACTTCAGCACAACAACAACCCATAGCACACATCCATATCCAGAAAAGCATGGCTTCAACAGAAGAACATGAATGTTTTGGAATGGCCCAGCCAGAGCCCTGACCTGAATCCAATTGAACATCTGTGGGGTGATCTGAAGAGGGCGGTGCACAGGAGATGTCCTTGCAATCTGATAGATTAGGAGTGCTTTTGCAAAGAAGAGTGGACAAAAATGTACACGTCAAGGTGTGCCATGCTAATAGACTCCTACCCAAAAAGACTGACTGCTGTTATAAAACAAATGGTGCTTCAACAAAGTTTAAGGGTGTGCACACTTATGCAACCAGGTTATTGAGTTATTTGTATTTTACTTTTCCGTCTCAAAGTTATAGGTCTCATTTTTAACATCACAAAAACCTGGCATTTTAACAGGAATTTGTAGACATTTTGTATCCTTTGTATAACAGTAATTTAACGGTCTATAAAAGCTGTTGTGATTGCTAAGATATACATGAACTCGTTTTGGATCTTTACCTTTCATTTACTTTTAATGTATTTGTTACTAAGTTAATCTGCGGCCCCCTGATGATTGTGGCCCCCTGATGTTATTCCAAGTTATCTGTGGCCCCCTGATAACCAGTACATAATATCTGTGGCCCCCACCCCAATCCAGGTTGCCCATCCCTGCTCTATAGGAACAGATTGGAAAACTTAAAGCTGGGCTAAACTTAAAGCGGGGTCGGAATTTCTTTGTTCCAAGTCAGAAGTTTCAACTCGAACACCCCCTCAAGTCAAATGCCATTTAGCAGACTAGTGTTAAATGTTATAGGAAAATGACTTTTATAGTTACGTTACAATGTTCTGAAGAACACCCACCCATCCAGGTTACATGTTAGGTTACTGGTTACGGAATGGCAGATTGAAAAGTGGTCCAAAAAAAATTCTACACAATGAAATACAATGAAAACATTGTAAGTATTCTGAAAGGGCAAACAAAACAAATACTTCAATTGTGGGCGTCAATCTGGTTTTCCGACTTGGACACTGGAACACGATCAACTGGGGTAACTTGGGTGTAACGTAATTCCTAGTTCAGAGTTCCGACTTCCAAGGGAAATGGAACGCAGCATAATTTACCAATGCTAGTAAGAACTATTGCATGTTCAGAAATCAAATATTCACGCTGAACGCTTCAGTCCTAACAATATCGAATATTGACACTGATTGCTTCAGTCCTAACAAAATACATAGAACTACATATTAAATAGTCATTGTGGCGAATATATTAACATTCACACTGTATACAAAAGATAGAATCAGGAAATACATTTTTTATCCTTTTATTATGACAATATTGCCTACACATATTAGGCCTTAGTAGCGTTGTTACCACTCGCAACAGGCAAAACTCACAATAAGTTATTGCAGAGTAATCGTTTTAAATTCCTATGTTGGTTATCTGTTCTTGGCATGTTTTATCATTCAGCATTAAATTAATGAATCATAGTTACAGAGGTGTGTATATCAATGCCCTTGAATTGAAAAGATCTGGGGAAATTATTCAGATAATTTATATCACAAACGGTGCCTTTTATAAAGTGCGAATGCATAAACCAACACAAACATTTTAATAAAGAGTTGCATATTTGATTATATCAGCAGGAGGCAAATACATGGTGGTAAATATGGTGATTAACCTTGAATTGACTTCAAAGTGTATGCCAGCTATGAAAAGGTTAATTTGAAGTAAATAAAATAAATTCTGTTCTCACGCAGTAAAAAAAAAGACATATTTGCTTGTTTCTTTGCCTGACTGAATCATGTTGGCAACCATGTTCTACAAGCGCATACTTGACAGCAGAACAATTGAAGTTAATGCATTTTACATTTAATTGGATGCAAGATTATTTCTAGCAAAGTGTACTTTTAGTATCCTTGTTCACTTGTCCACACACCAGCGGAACGACAGGCAACTGGGGAGCGCAGACAGGCAGTGACTCAGTCAGGCACGGGTGAGTGAACAGCATTCATTCTTTCCCTAATCTTCATCCACCTGCTTCTAGATAATGTACAGTGAACCTAATGGAACACATCTAAGTCACACACACTAGACTGAACCGAATTCAACAAACTCTATCTTTTCCATGTCTCCCAGCCCACCCAGACAGTTCAATGCTGTCAGCCCTAGATGAGCTTTCCATGGGGGGGAGATTGAGGAGATCTACTCTGCCAGAGACAGGAGGAAAAGCTGAGGTTAGGGCAGTTTTTCAAGCCCTGGATCCTGAAGGGTGTGGCTCTGTGACCCAGGGGGTTTTCTGATGGGTTGTAGAGGACTTCCTACTCACCATCACAAAGACCCAGCTAAATGCCTTGCTGACCAAGGTGAGACCAAGTTTAGGATTGCGGTTTAGCTTTAGTTTTTTCTAAATGAAGCATAGCCAACAGGCAGAAATAAACGTAAAAACTCCAAACTCTGAAACGCATGTCTCAGATCTGTTTGTGATGTCTTGCTAACAAACGATCATAAAGACAGCCTAAGATGCAAACTGATCTAAGGCCAGGTGTCTTAAGCCAGGGTTGTCCAAACCCATTACCATGTAAGTTCTCTCCAACCCTAATCAAGCACACCTGTTTCTAAGGACAAACTGGATGAAAAACTAAAATCAGGTTAATCACAACTGCCGGGTGGTACTTTTTCATGAACAGGCTTGGCCAGACACATCCTATGCTCTGCCCCATTGCAACCACATCCTTGTAATTAACTATATTGGCTTCTAGATGGCAGTATAACATATGAGTGAGGTGCCGGCTTAATTAAAAAAGGTTTTAAGGCCCATTTCTGAGAATATTTTGACCAAAAATGTTCCAGCCCACTAAGCCTTACTATGCAGTTTTAAAGGTATCTCCACACCCTCCTAGTTATCTTATGTCAAGTATTGCTGTGCACAAATGTTTTTTGACTGCAGAACTAAACGACCTCTTAGGGACATTTGACTCACGTTGAAATGCCACCGATATTAATGTAGCCTTTTTCATGTTGATCCTTACTGTTGCATCATTTTTAAAGCACTGATAAATATTTTTGGGACTGTTCAGGCGTTTCTGCGTGTTTGTAGTGTTCATATCTTGCCCCGTTCTACCTTCATATTTTATCTGCACCTGTTCATCATTGATCATTAGCAGATTGATGTTGGTGACGTGCATTGCGGTTGCTTATCATGTATGTCATGTATCCCTCCCTCCATTCACAGCTTGTTGCTGTGCGATCTGCAATGCCTCTTGTCACTTTGCGGCGCCTCTGTAATTGTCTCCGCTGTTCCTTCCTGTTCCGTTTCAGCGCTCACACCTGACAGTTTGTCTTCTGTCTTTCCCACACAGTTTTCCACCAGTAATATCAGCTCTTTGTTTCCCTCCCTCCTTGTTCAGTCTTTCCTTTCCTTATTAAAAGTATTGTGTTTTTTAGGGAATTAGGGAGTTGTCCAAAGTTTACTTTAAAAGGATTATATGGTATGAGCTGCAGCTATTTGTGACATTTTGATGTGGAAGTTGCTTTGTGCTTGAGGGAGTGAGATGCCACAAGCAGAATACTTTTTTCCCTCTCAATCTTCCTCTTTCACTTTCCTTTTCTTTTTTCCCTCTCACTCATCCTTTTCCTCAGTGCTTTAAAAAAAAGATTGAGAGCTTGGTGTTTTTTTCTTTTCTGATCATTTATTTAACAGCCGTTGGTTGCCTTACACATAAAACAACACTTACTACAATAATTACAGGGAGAAGTCCTAAAACGGAGTTAGGAGAGACATGGAAAGAAAGAGCAGCACATCAGAGTGACAGAAAAACAAACACGGGATAGACAGAAAGGAGGTAGCCGGGAACTCAAATTGTGGAGAAGGATGGACAAACAAAGAACGACAGATTAAGACAGACAGAAAAAGTGAGAGAGGGAGGGTGTGAGTGAGTGAGTTTGAGATATGGATAGAGATACGGAGAAATGAGAGAAAGAAATGGACAGAGAATGAGTGACTGTGAGAGAGCTTTCCATCTGAAAGGTGCCACCACCCCACTACTCAGTACTTATAAACTCTACTCCACTGCACATTCCCCTTATGATAATGACCTCCATCTCACCTTCACGCTACAGAATCAGCCCAATCCCACTCCCAGATATATACAACATGCCAAGCTGTGCAGTACTCCCGTGGTTCTAGATAGGCGTTCCGCTCAGCGCTTGCTGATAAGATTTGATAATTAGACAGTGTGGCATCTATTATAAGACTCAATGCCATAGAGCTCTGCGGGGAGCAGCCGCGCTGGATTACGCTGTGCTAGGATGTAGGGCAAGGCGTCAGGGACTAGACTTTGATTATGAGCCACCAAAATAGGTGTGCATATGTGCTGGGTGAGTGCCTGTATTGTGTGTGTGTGTGTGTGTGTGTGTGCTTTGTGTGTGTGTGTGTGTGTGTGTGTGTGCGTGTGCTTACATGCGGGTGTGTTGTTCTGTGACTGTAGGGTCAGGGTAAAATAAGTCAATTTATTCCCCAGGTGGGACTCATTCTAAACACCACATATTCCCTGACCCCCAGCCCCAGAATTACATCTAAACCCACCTGACGATACACGTGCTCAACACTGGATGTATTTTGCAATTACGGAGTGACACAACGAAATCTGTCATATTAAGCTCGTCGTGTGGTAAAGTGAAGTTGTTCTGAAGTTTCTAAATATGCGTTTTTCCTGTTCTTATTCCTGTGCTTCCTGTCACTATACCAGGGTGCGGGGGATGATAAATGACCCGACCAGAGACGAGATCAGGGCGATTTGCTCTCAATATGATTGCCGTATTTGTTCTTATCTGTTCTCTCTTTGGCCAATTACAAACAAGTTAACTCAGATCTGGCACACCGCCAGTTAGAGAAATCAAATAAACACAAATGAAACAATGATGGCTCTTCTGTAGTTTTCCTGTACTTGCAGGAGGAATCAAGGAAAGCCCAGCCCGGCACTTCTGTCCGTTGGTTTCCCTCCTGTATCAGGCTGTCACCCCAAATGAAGAACCCCCGCAATCGTCACCAGTCACACCTAAATAGAGGGCACAAGGTGATCTGTGGGTTCAGCTGTGAATGGGGCTGTGCTACAGGTACCTAAATTCTGGGGGGGTTCAAGAGCGAACTGTTCCTCTGCATTGGTTACTGAACCGTCACATTATTTAAATCTCATATTACTAATGTCTGTAGCTTTGCATGTGGCAATGTAGACACGGTATGTGTTGGACAAAGACTGCTTTGTGTCATAACACTTAGCAACATATTGTAGTTTGGGTGACTGCAAGCGCAGTAGTGATTGTAGGGCATTGAATGCATTCTCTTTATAGTTTGATTCTTGGATTCATTTGCAAATTGTCTGACTTTGTCTCCTGTAGGTGTTTAAGAAAAATTGTTTAACAAATAAACTACCTGTACTTCCTGGAGAGGTATAGCGGTACAGCCCAGAGACACAAGTGTTCTGCCAACTCCTTTACAGTCCCAACACGCAACAACATCATCAGGTTGGCACATTGCTTTGACACTGTCCTTCACCTGTCCAGATAAGCAGGCTAGGTTTCTTGTTTGAATTCTTTAAGAAATATTTATCTTCAAGCATTTCATTTTTATTACGTACAATAGGATAAGACAGAAGTCGATTTTTTGCTGAAAAAGTAGTAGGCTGTATTCGAACCCATACTGCCGCTGAGGCAGAACACTGGACAACAGCTTGGCTGTGTCAAAGGATGAAATCAGCAACAGAAACAAAATTAGAGCAGAATTAGAGCTCATGTAAAACGCAGAAGGATGCAGCTGGAGAAATGTAACCACCTTCGAGTTTAGGAAAAACTGAGCATCCATGATATTGAACATTGTTTTGAGGCTTTAGTGTTTATTAAAAGAAGTTTATATATTTTTTAATAATCAAATGGTATATGCAGTAGAGTAGATAAATAAATTAATGTAGTAACTAATGATTTTATAGGTTTGAATGAGCAGGTTGGTCTGTCTGTCTGCCTGTTTGTTTCGGTCTGTCTGTATCTGTTAGGTGTTTGTCAGGATCAGACCAGAGCTGTAAAACACTGAGTGTGATACGGCTGTGCTTCAAACACAAGGTTTGGATGACACATGTACACAGAAAGAAACTATGCACAGCTTGATGATTTTAAGATGCCTATGGTAGAGAGTCTTCATCCACTATATAAAATGGAGCTGAAAACCATGACCAAATAACAGCATATGGGAGTTTTACTTACTTAATGTTGTCTTGGAGCTATTTGAGCTGAAGGCAGAAACTAATTTAATGGTTGACTCAATAGAAGGGGCGGAGCTTGTATTTCAAATTGGCTAAATGCTCTTAGAGGACATTTGATCTGAGTTAGTGATTGTATCTAAACCCTAACTTTAATCTTTACCTTATCTTAACTCTTACTAAACACTAAAATAACCTTTACCATCTGCCTAAAATCTATTATTAGCACCCAAAAAAATCTGATTCTAGCCTACTAATTCACAGCATCCCCCTCCACAAACAACCTACTGCAAACCTGAACCAAATTTTGGTTGGGATTGTTATTGTATGCCTGAGATAGGATGAGTTCGCTTTTAGATAAGTTAAAGTCACATTTCCATAACAGTGACTTTTTGGAAGAACAAGTTCAGTAGTGCACCTTTAAACTTAAATTGATTGACTATGAAGTTGGGATGTTAGATAAGCCCTCTCCATTGACTCAACCAATCATATTTATTTCTCCCAAGTAACATGTAAGAACATTTTATTTATGTTAGTGTGTAGCCATGATAATTTTTACGCTCATATTTTTGGGGTATAATTCATTTGTCTTTATTTGCATTTTATAGTGCAGATGTAACAGATATTATCTAGGTTGCTTATTGTGCCATAAGATGCAGTTAGCTAAATTGAATCAGAGGCTGGGCTGTCATAGTTCTCTTCTTATGGGCTTTACAGCAAGCTGTTGCGCTGTAGGTAATGTAGTAATGTATTCAGACACATGCAGCACAGTCACACACCACCCAAAGGCATTGATCCTCTCACACGATAACAGATTTCAAATAATTAATTTCTCTTTCTATAACATTGTTCTTTCCATCACTCTGACTCATTCTGCGTCTTAAAGAAATTTCACAGTACAGTGCAGAAACAAGTTTTTGGATTTTTTTTGCCAATTCATTGATAATAGAAAGGCGGAAATTTCTCGTGTACATAAATATCCAGTGTTGCCTTCACCTGCTAAAATGACCTCAGATCCATCCTGTGTTCTATGATCATCCTTAAGATGTCAAAAATGTGAATGTAGTCCACTTGTGGCAAATTCTACTGATTGAACATTATTTAGAAAGGCACCACCTGTCTACAGTATATAAAGTCCCAACCTTCAGAGTGCACGTTGGAGCAGAAATATATTGGTTGTCGATGTGATTTTTCTTCAGATGAATAGAGTTAAGCCATTGAAACAAAAGAGTTGAATTAAATTGAATTCAATTATGTATTTATTAGAACTTGAATAACATTAATTAGAGGAAAATGATTATTACCATGTATAGAAGGTTATGCTTTGTGGTTTTTATAAGTCTATGCATTACTTTAGTTGGCAGGGGAGAGACTAGAGTCTTGATAGTGTGGGACGGAATGGTACAGAGAGCCAACAGGGATGGTACAGAGAGCCAACAGGGGATATTGAAGAGGAGTAAACCATAGTGGAACAGAAGATAATAGATAGCAGAGTGGAGAACAAAGAAGAGATGGAGAAGATTACTTTTATAAAATGACAGTGATATTGTTGCATACGTTTAAGTTTACATGAATAAAGGAAAATGCCTGTTTATTTTCAGTGGTCATGTACTGCAGGCTTATGTTATGTCCTCCACACCATTTAGGTTGAGTAGCCCTGTTGAATAGTAAAATATGTTGGAATTGCAGATGGTGTACAGCAGCAGCCCATCAGTCTTACAGTCACCTGAAACTGACCTAGACTCAAATGTAACTTCACCAGCTGCATCAGTTGACACCAAGGCTGAGAACAGACCATCATTAGAACCTGCCCCATCTAATTACCAAAGACATGTCCATTAAAGACAACCTAGGAGGATTTCTCCAGGTACATCCTGCCTCAACACATCCTGCCTCAAGAAAATCAGGAAGAACAATGACCTGACAGTTCAACTTAACCTATCTGGATCAAGGCAGAAAAGATTGGGAAGAGAGACATGCTCACTGCCGAGCTTGATATTGCAAGATTTTGTCACAGCATAGGGGACCTGATACACAAACTGCCACAATATAAAAAAGGTCTAGCCTAGTTAAAAATCCATCAGCTTTTATTTGAGATGGGGAAAGAAAGTGCTGGAGACACAGCTGGCCGAAGAAACCCCAATGTATCAAATGACTCTTTTTCCAAAGTTGCTAAATTACTTTGGTTTCTGGTTTGAGTGAAAATAATTTGCACACTTCATGGATGTTGACCTTTTGAATTATTTCATTAAATTTTATTAATATTATTTTACTTAAAAATTCTCTACATTTTAAATTATAATTTCCAAGTAGTCTGCTCTTTTCACTGTTTGCAATACTTCATTGTTACACTTACAATTGTACATACAAATATTTGACAAACTTTAGAGGTTTTCTTTAAATGTATATTTTTAATAATTCATTGAGAGTTCAGTAGGCCAGCCCTCAGCACCGTTTCCTGCCATGGCACATGAAAAACCTAATCAGGTCATTGCGGACTCCAACTGCAGCTCTAGAGTCTCTCCCCTGCGTCAGCTTCCCTCTGTGACCTGTCTTCTCCACTACACCAGCTGTGCCTAACCATTGTTTAAACAGTCTGTGAAATTAAGTGGTATATATTTTGTTGCAGGTGTGTTGGCAGCATCTGGATAGTGCAGCACAGGCCTTCACAACATGTGTAAATTTTTCTGGTAGGAATTCCAACCGTCTGCCTACAATACTCCACCGTGCAACCATCATACCAAATCAGTTCTCAAATAACACGCATGACCCGTGAATGTTGATAGTTTCAAGTCCTCTTGCAGTCATCCAGACTGGCACCTGGTAAAGCAGAATACTAGATGTGCAATTAATGCAGATGCATTACATATGATTATTCTAAATGTGCAGTGGAAGCAAATAGATGAGGGCAGAACATTTACAATTATTAAGTATAAATCTAGAATGAATCTAATGATTTGTCTGCTTATGATTTAAACCTCCATAGATCTTAAAAATATTAATAATCATCAGATATACATGCAATGGAAAAGCAGCATCTCCAATGATGACATGGGGGTTGTTGACTCCTTTCCCAGAAGGTTTGCAGGTGGAGGAATAGCAATTGTCCCCTGAAGCAGGATTGCGTGAAGTGGGTGGCTTTATGTGTAATAAAGGCTTCCAAGCAATGTAGAAGATCATTGAAATGCTTAGCTGACATCCTAAAATATTTGAAATACACCTTTTCGTCCATCTTATGCATCTGCTAAACAAGTACACTGTATTCTCCCCCCACTGCTCGAGACCTTTTCAAAGTCCTTCCAACTCATCATCCTTCTCCTCATCCAATTTTACACCTCCTCTCAAATGCACCACTCCAGAAATAGATTGTTGTTTGTGTCTTCCCAGATCTAGCTAGATACAGTCCCCTCCAAATGTATTGGAATGGTAAGGCAAATTCCTTTGTTTTTGTTGAAGACGTTTGGGTTTAAGATCAAAGGATGAGTATGAGACAAGAATTCAGAATTTCAGCTTTCATTTCCTGGTATTCACATCTAGATGTGTTAAACAACTCATGGCACATACCACCCTTTGTTTGAACCCACCCATTTTTTCAAGTGAGCAAATTTATTGAAACATGTGACTGACAGATGTTTCTTGTTGCCCAGGGATTGCCTTTTAGGTTGATTGTTCATACATTTAATAGCTCTGCATGACTAGGCTAAGTTTCCATCCTTGGTTTAAACGTATAAAGACTGCATTTCTTGTTAAAGAGGATAAACCAACATGAAGATCAGAGAGCTGTCTATGGGAGAAAAGCAAGCTGAGAACAGAAGGAAAATCGACCAGAGCCATTGGACAAACATTGGGCATAGCAAGCACAACAATTTGGAATGTCCTGAAAAAGATAGAAACTACTGGTGTACTGAGCTGCAGACATCGAACAGGTCGGACAAAGAAAACAACATTAGTTGATGACAGAAATATCATGAGAGCTGTGAAGAAAACCCCCAAAACATCAGTAAGTGACATCACCAACAACCTCCACAGTACAGGGGTGAAGGTATCACATTCCACTGTTCGAAGAAGACTCAGGGAGCAGAAATATAGAGGCCACACCACAAGATGCAAACCACTCATCAGCAGTAAGAATCGGAAGGCCAGATTGAAATTTGCAAATAACTACAGAGATCAGTTTCTTGTGGAACACAATGTTATGGACTGATGAGACCAAGATGTATCTCTACCAAAGTGATGGAAAGTCCAAAGTGTGGAGAAAGAAAGGAACTGCTTATGATCCAAAGCATACAAGCTCATCTGTGAAGCATGGTGGAGGTAATGTCATGGCTTGGGCGTGCATGGCTGCTTCTGGAACAGGCTCATTAATATTTATTGATGATGTAACTGATGATGGTAGCAGCAGAATGAATTCAGATGTGTACTGAAACATTTTGTCTGCCAATTTATGAAGAAATGCATTGAAACTAATCGGGAGGAAGTTTATAATGTAGCAGGACAATGACCCAAAGCACACTGCCAACAAAACAAAGGACTTCATCAGAGGAAAAAAGTGGAACGTTTTAGACTGGCCAAGTCAATCACGACCTTAACCTACTAGAGCATGCATTTCACCTCTTTAAGAGGAGACTGAAGGGAGAAACACCCAGAAACAAACAAGAACTGAAAGAAGCTGCAGTAAAAGCCTGGAATAGCATCACAAATGAAGAATGCAACAGTTTGGTGATGTCGATGGGTCACAGGCTTGAGGCAGATATTGCAAGCAAGGTTTATGCCACCAAATATTAAATGTTTTTTACTTTAAGATTATATGTTCCATTACTTTTGCTCACCTAAAAATGCTGTGATCTAATACAAACGGTGATATGTCCAAAGTTGTTTAACTCTAGATGTGAATACCGGGAAATTTAAGCTGAAATTCTGAACTCTTACTCATCTTTTGATCATAAACCCAAATGTGTTCAGTGACCAACAAAAACAAAGGAATTTGCCTTGCCATTCCAATACTTTTGGAGGGGACTGTAGCTGTTATACTGTTTACCAACTACAGTATTCAGATATTTCTTCTGTGAAGCTTTCCTCCACTATAAGCGAACAAACCAACATTTTGCCTGACAGCACCGCCTAGTGCAAAGAAATGTAATGGCTATCTACACAACAATGGCGCACAACTATGAATGCTGAGCATGTCTCCGTACACCCGCAGATAACATTAAAAATGCAGATCCAAGGTCTTACGCTGCTATATTATTGTACTTGTGGAGTAGGGTCTTCTGTTGATTTAAACTTAGGAGGGCGTTGAGGTGTTGGCCCACACCTGCGGAGTACCAGGCCTGGTCCCTGTCCAAAGTCCTCCTAATTGTGTTGCAGATTAAGACGATACCTGACGATTTCAGCTGCCACACTGCTGTCCCCCCCTCCCCCTCATCTGTCCCTGTCTTTGTCTATCTGGTCATCCCTCCGATCTGGACTATGTTTAAATAGACTCTGGACTCAGCCCCATATGCATCAATTAACTATTACAGTTTGGACTCTTAATATGTTCACCCGGCACAGCCAGAAGAGGACTGCTCACCCCCTCTGAGCCTAGTTCCTCTCTAGGTTTCTTCCTAATAATGTCCTTCTTAGGGAGTTTTTCCTAGCCACTGAATTTCAATACTACTGTTGTTTGCTCCTTGGGGTTTAAGGCCGGGTGTTTTGTGATAGCACTTTGTGACAACTGCTGATGTAAAAAGGGCTTTATAAAATGCATTTGATTGATTGATTTGATTCTATAGGGATCTTTCTCTGTGGCAGGGACAGGAGGCTGGTCATGATTAAGGGATGGATAATGGCGCAAAATACAGAGGTCTTTGAAGAAAATCTGATTCAGAGCACACAGGACTTCAGGCTGGGGGGAAGAGCACACAACAATTACAACACTTGAATGACCTCAGGCCAAGTCTGTGAATGTCGTTGAGTGACCCAGTCAAAGCCCAGACATGAACCCTATTGAAAATTGATACAGAGACTTGAAGAGACCCCAATCCAATCTGACAGAGCATGGGAGGATCTCCAAGGATGAATGGGGGGAATCTGCTCAAATCAAGGTGTGCTTAGCTAGTAGATCACAAAGAGGACTTGAAACTGTAATGCTTCTAATAGTTTAAAAAAAGGATATGAATACTTATGAACACTGATGTTTGTTATGGTTGCTTTATCATTATGGGGTATTGAGTGTAGACTTATGAAAACATTTTAAAAATAAATTCTATAACACAACCAGATGTTGAGTAAATTAAAGGGTCTGAATAATTTCCAATGGAATTTTATCTGTATCACTCTCTATAACACGGCACACCACAGTCAGGTCTGGTAATTGTGTGGTTGCTTTAAACAATGTCTTTACTAATTCAAGGAGGAAAATTAATGAAGTGCGAGGGAAAATTATAGTGAGCAAGACAACAAGGCATTTTAGGAGAATTCATTTGGTTTTGAGAATCCACTCATTTGGGTTCGGATAAGCAGTGTTGAAACGAACAACAAAGTCAACTTAAGAACGCTTTGATGCATCCACGAATACTCTGTTTATGACGATTTATGAGAGTTTAATCTGGGACTGAGTTGTCAAGTGTGTGTGTGTGTGTGTGTATGTGTGTGTGTGTGTGTGCATGCACGGGAGTGCATAAGTGTACGTGCACGCAGTTGTGTGTGTTTGCGCACAAGTACGAATGTCTACATAGGTTTGCGAGTATGTACTTAAGAACGTTCGTCTCCGGTCACTCTCTGACGAGTTGAGATAGCGTCTCAGAGGAACAGCTGTGGCTAGTAATGAGCAATGCACACAGACATATGATGAAGTACCAGTCACAGATGTTTACCCCGCACACTCTTCTCCCTTATCAATATTAAATTAAGACCGCAGCCCCCCCACCCCGCAACATACACGTTCTTCTCTTCGTTCTATCTTACTCCACTAAGCAATGCAGAGTGAACACTGTTACATCTCTGGATGAAGAACACACTCTTGTTCTTTCAATGCGTTTCCCATTGTCTTTCTTGGTAGGTTGTCTTGGTTCTTCCGCCACCTCTCATTCCCCTTCAGTCAATCAATAACATTTAATAATGCAAGTCCACAGTGTCGCGCATCTTTAATACAACCGTGGACTTCATGGAACCTTGAATAGGAGTCTAGGTTTTTCCTGCTTCCTCAAATCCCCCTCAACTGCAAGCCTCTCCAGACATTCTTTATCCAGAGAATCCCCCCATTGCCAGACAGAAGTTAGTCAGCACTGTTTTCCTCTGATCTCTTTCTATGTCTCCTGCACTCTCTATTTTACTCTCTCATCCTCTTTTTCCCTCGTTCTCTCTCTGTGTCAATGTGTGATTTTTCCTCTTTAGGCCTACATCTGTAAGTGATTCATCTCCATTCATTTTCTTCTGACTCTCTGTCTTTTATCCCTCTGTTCAAAGAGCATCCCTCTGTACAAACCTTAATTCATAGTGACGGGAAAGGTTGGATAACGGGTGAAGGAGTTCTGATTGACAGAGGGAGGAGGGGGAAGCCTCTGTTTACAAGAGTCAGACCTCACCACACAACTCTAAGACACTATGAACACTGATAAGGGATTGGTTGCTGAGGGTCTATGTTCTAGGAGTCTGCAGACACAGAACACATTTTTAATATTAAGGCTGTTGATGATTATCAAAACAAAAGTTTGTCCTTGTCCTTGTCTGTTATGCTAACATCACTGTTCTGAATCTGAGAGATGGTGAGCAAGAGAGATAAAAAGATAAGGAATATGGGTTAAATCATTTGTAGCCAGATGTCAGTAACCCCTCCCCAAATGCTTTTTCGAGTGATGAAATATGTGGCTTTGTTATCCATCTCATTCTAAACAGCTCACAAAATGCATACTCACACACGCACACACACCTACACACCCACCCTGGTGGATTAACATATAACAGGCTGGTAAACAAAAACAACAGCGTTTTCATTAATTAACGAGTGCACGGCCGGCCGGCCGGGCGGGTGGCGAGGGGCGCTAAGACACTCTCACTGTGGCACCATGCCAGTCTGCCAGCCCTGCCAACCTGAACACAGCTGCCTAATGGAGAACTGGCACTGTCTGGGAGAGGGATGGGAGACAAAAGTGAGAGTGAGAGAGGAGAGATAGAGAGAGATATAAACAGGCAGACAGACAGTGTGAGATAATGAGACTAAGAAGAGTCAGAATGCAACAAAGAAAGATTGAGACAGACAAACAGAAACGTAGAGAGAAAAAGTGAGGAGACAGGAGTGAAAGAAACCAGAGCAAAAAATGAGAGAGGAAAGCAGGTTGAAAAAGAAAAGTTTGAGGGATTGAGAAAGTGAGGGAATGAAGTAGGAAAAAAACAAAGCCAGGAAAGAGAGTAGCCATTGCTTGTCAGCAGAGGGAGAGAATGGAGATAGGGGGAGCGATAGAGAGATTGGAAGATTATATCCCCGTCCCAACTCATTAATAGCGTAAGATCTTCAGTCTCTTTCCCCTTAGTGATTTTAACACATTTCTAATTAGCACAGGATCTTCTTGGTTTGGGAGAGAGGGATGAGAAGAGGAGTGGGGAATCATATTTATATCTGTCTTTAATAAATTCTCTTTCATTTGATCTTTTTTTAAACACGCCACTGCGGTATAGCTAGCTTTTTCTTTCCCCTGACTCTGTTAAAACAGAATGAAAGCTGGTCCTAATGCAAGGAGTAATTGTTATGCTTGTCAGAAAGCGTTCATAGTTGTTGAAGTCGCTTTATTCTACAAAGAGTGGAAACTTTCTGAAGTTCACCACAGAACAACAGATCGAGAATCAAAAACGGACTCAAATGACTTTGGAATCAAGTCTTGAATCAGTATGATACACTATGATGCATTATGATGCACAATGATTTACATTACTAGTCTATATGTAGTGTATATGTTGCTATCATGAAACAGACTTAATACGAGCATAGTGCTTGCAAATCCATTGTTTTCTGTTTTGGTGGGTTGGAAGGTGGCGGGGTTAAGAGCGTCTGCTTAATGTTTTTATGCCATGTATCCTGATTGCACAATGAAGTTAATCCTGTATTCACTATCGACACAATGCAGGTGTGGCTGTCCTGAAATACTCTCCGCACAGTTTTTTTCCCCCCGCTGCACAACATTTTGAAACAATTTGCTAAGGTAATACCACACCGAGGGCATACAATCAGCTTGTGTCCTGTCAGTCAAGACTTTAACCTGCTCCAGTTTGAGAGACAGTAATCTGTCAGGGTGGCGTATAGACAATATGAGTTTGATGATAGACCAGTGGGGAGTGGGAGGTTCCCTCCACTCGTCTTTCAAAGAGACGTTTGGCAGCACTACTAATCAGAGTGCAATTAGACTGAGAACTCTTTGGGCGACAGAAGAGTCTGATTACCCAAGAGTCAATGGGGGTATATTTAGTATCTACCCGTTCTTCTTCCACCATGGTTGCTTTGGCGCCCCCGAGCTACGCACCGAAGCGTAGAGGAGAACTAGGGGAGATGGAGGAGTGATCGCACAGTGGCTCTGAAAGCCCTTATAACCAACCCAACTCCTCTTTAATATATAGTTGATCAACCTACACTTTTCATCTGGATTTGCTTTCCCCCAAAAAATGATCTCAGTCTAGAAACATTTGACCCAAGACAAAAAAGAACACCACACCATGCTGCCAAAAATGCATGAGAAACGAAAGAAAAGAATAACACCTCCTTCACACATTAATTAAGATTATTTAAAGTAACTACATTTAAATCTTTTTTGGGGTTTGGAATTAACAATCTCAAAAGAAATCTAACTTCAACAAGCTTGTATCTACCCCCCAAAATCCAAACATTGTTTAATATGCCTTACTCTACCATACCAATACTCCCCCTCTGATCCGTCTCTACAGAACTCTGCTGTAATCATGTTTACTCCCTCTCCACCCACCCAACACAGTGCTGTGTGGAATGGAAAAGACTCTGCCCTAGTCGGCGTCTACAGATCAAGGCCTGAGAATCTGACACATCAATACCAGTGTGTATAGATGAAAGTCAGAGGAGAACAGAAGACAGTGAGAGCTCAGGAGTTCACACACTCTTGAGTGTTTATCATCTTTTATTTTTATTTTTCGGGAGCAACCTGATGAATGTTGTCCGGGCCTTCTGTTTGTTCGTCTATAACAGAGATGGGCAGATCCAACAACATGAACTGCGGAGGATTCAGGAGTACTGTTTTCGCTTAACAGATAGAGACTTCCAGAGATGGGATTTGAAGATCCAATACATACAAGTGCACACTCTCTCTCACAAACACGCTCACACACACATACACATGGTCAGGTTTAATCTTCTGGATAGGACATGATAACTAATGCTAACTGTGGTCAGTCCTTTGTCTTCTGATTGAGAGAGAGCTAATTGACTTTTGAAACTTTGGGCCCTGCAGTCAAATCCACACGAGAAATGTAGCCCAACTTTTGTGATGTACCTCTGGAGGATTCTGTGTGACAGGTTCATTTAACATGGCTTTAATTGGTTTCAGTACTCAGGACGCTTCCTTTCACTCTCTGTCTCATGCTCTCCCTCCTTTTTCTCTTTTTCTCACTTGTGTCTCACCCACTTTCCTCTATTTTCATTGTCACTATCTTTCATTCCCTACCTCTCTACTGTGTCATTTCATGTTTATCCTGAGCCTCTGTCTACTTAAGCAACAATACATCATATAATTTGTTCTCCTTAACCTAGATTTCTCTTTGCACTGCAGACTGTGGACACACCACAGCCCTAATAATGCAGCCACCTTTCCTACAAAGTGTTCCTGGATAAGCTGGGACTCAAGACTAACAAGTCCAGGAAGTGTGTCTCAGAGCCCACAAAGCAAGGTATATGACTGAAAACCTCCAGCTAACCAGTCAATAACATAAGACACACATCGTTCAATGGACTGCAATCACTTCATTCAGTGTGGCACTCAAGCAGAAAAATGTACACCGATCAGCCATAACATTCTGACCACTGTCAATAACACCGATGGTCTCATTATCATGGCACCTGTCAGTGGGTGGGATATATTAGGCAACAAGTGAACATTCTGTCCTCAAAGTTGATGTGTTAGAAGCAGGAAAAATGGGCAAGCGTAAGGATCTGAGCGACTTTGACTAGGGGCAAATGGTGATAACTAGAAGAATGGGTCAGAGCATCTCCTAAACTGTAGCCCTTGTGTGGTGTTCCCGGTCTGCAGTAGTCAGTACCTATCAAAAGTGGTCCAAGGAAGGAACAGCGGTGAACCGGCGACAGGGTCATGAGTGGCCAAGGCTCATTCATGTACATGGGGAGCCAAGGCTGGCCACATGTGGTCCGATCCAACAGACAGGCTACTGTAGCTCAAATTGCTGAAAAAACTACAGCTGGTACTGATAGACAGGTGTCAGAATACACAATGCATCACAGTATGTTGCGTATGGGACTGTGTGGCTGCAGACAAGTCACGGTGCCCATGCTGACCCCAGTCCACTGCTGAAAGTGCCTACAATGGGCACATGAGCATCACAACTAGACTACGGAGCAATGGAATAAGGTGGCCTGGACTGATGAATTATGTAAACTTCAGGATTGCCGGGTGCGTATGTGTTGCTTACCCAAAGACGGAACAGAATGCAATATTGGAAGGAAGCAAGACATTGGAGGCAGTGTGATGCTTTGGGCAATGTTCTCCTGGGAACCCTTGGGTCCTGCTGTCCTGCCATTCATGTGGATGTTACTTTGACATGTACCACCTCTTGCAGACCATGTGCACCCTTTCATGCCAACGGTATTCCCTGATGGCATGGGCCTTCTTCAGCATAATGCGCCCTGCCACAAAACAAAAATGGTTCATGAACGGTTTGAGGAACACAACGAGTTCATGTTGTTTCCAATTCACATTCCATTCGAGCATCTGTGCGATGTGCTGGACTCGCAACTTCCAGGACTTAAGAGGATCTGCTGCTAGTGTCTTGGGGCCAGATACAGTTTGATACAGATTCCAATTTGAACTCTTAATATGTTCACCCAGCACAGCCAGTAGGGGACTGGTCACCCCTCTGAGCCTGGTTCCTCTCTACGTTTCTTCCAAATTTCCGCCTTCTTAGGGAGTTTTGTAAAAGCACTTTGTGACAACTTCTGATGTAAAAAACGTTTTATAAAATAAATGTTATTGGTTGATTGATCAAAATAAATGTGATTGAGATATCATAGGTCTAGTTAAGGCCATGCCTTAACGTGTCAAGGCTGTTTTGGCGGCAAAAAGGGGACCTACATGATATTAGGCAGGTGGTCATAACATTAAGACTGATCGGTGTACATGCAGAGTTTTAGCCATTAGCCTAAAATGTCAACCTTTGAACTGTTTCACTGTAACAGACTGGCAAGAAGTTAACCCACCGGACAAGACAGACACACCCAAATACCAGAATGCACCTATGCAGCGATGCCGACAGGACCAAAACCAAACCACAGTCCAAAGATATGTATAAATAGCAATGATGTTACTGTTCATAAAACAGGTCATATATGTTTATTGTTTAATGTTTTAGCTAGGTAGTACTAAATACCAAGATTGACCGACTAATAAATTATTCTATTTTAGCCAACCAAATGGGCCCCCCTGAGGCCTGGGCCCGGGGCAACGTTACCTGGTTGTCTCCTCTCTCAGCATCACTGCACCTATGGACAAATTGTCTGTCCAAAGCCAGAGTATAGACAAGCTGCAAAAACCCATCCTAAAAATGGTATTAAGGAACACTTTTCCATTTGAGTCATACAGATGAAATACATACTTATCTAGAGTGACTTAACAGTAGTAAATGCGTCCTGTAACTGTTCCCTGCTGGGAATCAAACCCAACACCCCGGCATTGCTAGTGCCATGCTCTCCCAACTGTGCCACACTGACTTACATGATGATATATTATAGCCAGGGCCTCAGGGCCCTGCTTACAACACCATATCTTAAAAAAACAGGCAGAGGTTATCCACTAACCACTATTCCCTGACATCTCACCAATTGCCAAATGATCAAGACACCATATCAAGATCACCATTTCAAAAAGCAGCATACTGTGTATTTGGGAAGATATCATCTGTCCAGACTGGTTCAAGCTAAGACAATGTGTGCATTTGGATTTGAGTGCTTGCACACAGGTGTGTGTTTTCCTGATTGTGTATGGGTGCGTAGTCGTGTGTGTTTTATTCATTTTGTTTGTTTGACGCCATCTGGCCTTATTCCGTGCGTTATCCTCTTAGATGAGACAGAGAGGGGAAATTGGCTCTAAGTGGCGCGCTAGTATGCGTTGCGACAGAGGGAACACTTCTCATTAAAATGTTTGCCCAGAAAAATCAGCTCCTGAGTTAGCGTGTTAATCATGACTAATTTGTGGCAAAGCAGCGGCAGTGCACTGCTCTACATTATTTTGGGGGTGATCCCCATGGCAACCATAGCGTTGAGTCATTTCCTGTCATTAGTGTTGTGTGTACTCCCAAATGTAAATCTTTATGTATGTTTGTTAGTTGCGTGGGAGTTCTACCCTGTTGGGGCGAGCACTACAGGCATTTGATGTCACCCAATCTGGAATACATTCACAGGAAGACCTGAGAGCCATCCTCAGTAGCTTCCTGTTTCCCATGAGCATCAGTACCTTTCACAGCCTGACTTAGCGATATGACAAATTAGTAAGTTTTACTACTGATCACACTTTCCGTTATTGTTGAATACATTTTTGAGTAGGGTAGCCATTTGCTTAGATCACTAGGAAGCAGTTCTTGTGTCAGTTTCTGGGTCCAGCCAAAAAGGAGCCAGCTGCTCCTCATACAGGTATGTTTAAATCGTAATAGCTAAAATATTATCTGAACTGTATTATGGTGTAGTACAAGAAACATTTTACATACTGCTTTAGAATATACAGTCAACTCAATGTGTTGGCGGCCTTCATGAAATTGAGCAAAGGTCAATGAAATAATAAACGACACAATGAATCATATTCTTGTCTCAAACATAAGGGGGAACATGTACTTTTCACTCAACACAATAATTTCTCAAACACAAAACATGAATACGTTTCAAAATGATTAACTACAAACAATATTTTGTGAAGCCTCCTCTGAGCACTGAGCCTCTTCCTATTAAGTTTTATAAGGTTGGCACACACTTTTGGACCTATGTTCCATGCAGCACATTAAGATCCTTGATGCTGTAGGCTTAGGTTTGCAGTTGTGGCTTACCCTCTTTAATTAAACCCTCAGACTGAGATAACTATTGTAAAACATTGATCCAACAACCATTTCTGTATTGATCAGTGGTCATGTTGTGTCTTGTTGAAAGGTCAATCCACAATGAAGTCTCAACATCCTGGCAGAGGCAATCAGGTTTTGGGCTAAAATATCCTGGTACGTAGTAAAATTCATTATGCCAATGATCTTGACAAGAGCCTCTGAACCTCTAGAAGAAGCAGCACTAATGCAACAATGGTCCATCACTATATTTTAGTATGGGCAACAGTCCCCTTGTAAGAAGTCCAATTTTGTCTTCAAACATGCCAATGGTGAACATGGCCAAACATTGTGACATGTTGGCATTGATTTTGAAAATATGACTGTACATGCAAAAACTTCTATTTCATTTAAGGTTAGTGATCATTTAAAGCCATTTTTTATCACATAGTTATATGGCTCCTTTTTAAATCATAATGAGAACAGAAATCACCCAAATGGCCCTGATCAAAAGTTTACATACCCTTGAATGTTTGGCCTTGTTACAGACATACGGGGAGACACAAACAGGTGATAATGGTAATTAAAAGTGAATTTCCCACACCTGTGCCTTTTTTATTGCAATTAGTGTCTGTGTATAAATAATCAATGAGTTTGTTGGCTCTCATGTGGATGCACTGAGCAGGCTAGATACTGATCCAAGGGGAGCAGAAAAGACCTGTGTAACAAGGCAATGTAGATAGATAAAATGGAAAAGGATTTAAAAAGATATCCAAAGCCCTTCAAATGCCAGTTAGTAATGTTCAATCATTTATTAAGAATATTGGTCTTGGTAGACCAAGAAAGATTTTGGCCAAAACTGCCAGAAAAATTGTTCTGGATAAAAAGAAAAGGAATACAGGCTGCTCTGGAAAAAGACGGTGTGGTTGTTTCAAGGAGCACAATGCGACCATACTTCAACAAAAATGAGCTGCATAGTCGAGTTGCCAGAAAGAAGCCTTTGCTGCACCAATGCCACAAAAAAGCCCAGTTACAATATGCCGAGGAGTCAACAAGGCCTATAGTGAACAGAATATAATCCCCACTGTGAAGCATGGTGGTGGCACACTGATGTTTTGGGGTGTGTGAGCGCTACAGGCACAAGGAATCTTGTGAAAATGTATGGCAAGATGAAGGCAGCATGTAATCAGAAAATATTCTTCTGTACAAAATCTGAGCATGGGACGCTCTTGGACTTTCTTGCACAACAATGACCATAAACACAAGGCCAAGTTGGCCCTCCAGTGGTTACAGCAGAAAAAGGTGAAAGTTCTGGAGTGGCCATCACAGTCTTCTGACCTTAATATCATCGAAACCACTCTGGGGAGATGATATTAACTGCCACTTCCAATTCACCCTGAACGCAGCTTCCGGTCCCAATTGTCCAACTACTAGACACCTGTTCCCAATTACCACCTGTGTATTTAAGCTTGTCTGTTCCCTTCTCTTCTCGTGAGGTGTTCTTTGTTTCACCGCATCATACTCAGTCTGTTTTCTCCAGTTCCCAAATATTTTCTACATCGACCTGTTCTACCTGTCCCGACTTCATTTTGTCTGGCTTGTTTACTGTAACCCATTGGATAACCTGAGGCCTGACTCTCTGCCTGTCTCCTGCTTAACCCACTGTACTGCTGCCCCTCGGCACATTTGTGATCATGCACCAAACGACATGTATCACGCTGCAGGCCCTTCACTCAGAACCATAGTTTTCTTTTCACCCCGGGACCCACTCGTCCTTGGACACCCCTGGCTCAGTCTCCATTGCGCTCTCATCTCATGGAGGAGGGATGAGTTATTTGATTTGGACTCCCGCTGCTACTCACACTGCCTTGTAAGGCTACCTTGGTGGAGGATGCCCATTCCGGCCAGCCTACGCCTATCCCTCCAGATTATGCCTCCTTTCATTCTGTTTTTTCCAAGGAGCAAGCGCTACGCCTCCCGCCTCACCGTAAGGGGGATTGCACCATTGACTTAATTCCTGATGCCACTCTCCCTAAGGGGAGGGTCTACCCCCTGTCCTTGCCTGAGGATGCCATGGAGAAGTATGTCGAAGAAGCCCTCCAGCAGGGTTCCAATCGTCCTTACACGTCAACCGCAGCCTCCATCTTCTTTATCCTAGGTAAGAAGGATGGGGGTTTACGTCCATGTATCGAATAACGGTCCCTGAACGACATTACCGTTAAGCACCGCTTCCCGCTGCCCCTAATCCCAGCGGCCCTAGAGAAAATTGGTCAGCTGTCCATTTACATTAAATTGGACTTGCGCAGCGCATATGACCTCATCAGCATCTGGGCAGGGGATAAAGGGAAGACCACTTTTATAATCTACTCAGACTCCCTAGATGTCCACATTCAACATTTTAAGCAGGTCCTCCAGCGCCTCCAGGACAACCACCGGCATGTAAAGGTAGAGAAGAGCAAGTTCCACGTCACCACCATGGACTTTCTCGGGTTCGTGCTGACACCAGGGAGGTCGGCATAGATGAGAACAAGGTCCCCACCATGTGCAATAGGCCCTAGCCTATCACAGTTAAGGAACTCCAATGCTTCCTGGTATTTGCGAACTTTTACCGGCGGTTCATCTTCAGTTCGGCTGCGGGCCCTCTCACCGCACTCACCAGCCAGAAAACAGCCGAACTCAATTGGACCGACGTTGCCGCCACCACCTTTGTCACCCTCAAGAACCAGTTCTTGTCAACCCTAGACTTCACGGTAGAAGTGGACCCCTCGGAAGTCAGGGCGGGGGCTATCCTCTCCCAAAGAGCAGACACACCCACCAAACAAAACCCCTGCGTGTTTTTCTCAAAGCGACTCACCCTCGCGAAGCGAAACTACACTGTGGGCTATCGGGAACTACTAGCCATCAAACTAGCCCTAGAGGAGTGGAGGCATTGGTTGGAAGGAGCCCAACACCCCTTTGTGGTGCTGACGAACCACCGGAAGCTTGAGTTTATTCGGTGCGCCAAAAGGATGAACGCTCGTCAGGCACGCTGGTCCCTCTTTTTTAACCACACACAAGTACGCTATCACCTGAGCCTCTTCTGTCACCTTCCTGCATGGTAAGACCATTGCAATGGGACGTGGATGCTGCCATTCAAGAGGCACTCACCACAGATTCAGTGCCCATGACACTCCACCTGGGAAGACTCTGGCCGCAACTCCTGCAATGGAGCCAAACCTCCTTGGGTACGGGACATGCTGGAGTCACCCATAATACAGAACTCCTGTCCCGAGGCTAATGGTGGTCATCCCTCGGTGACGATGTATGGGACTATGTCGTATTCTGCCCAGTGTGCGTCCAAACCTAGAGCCCTTTCGAGTTACCGTCAGGTAAACTCATGCCTCTGCCCATCCCTCATCGACCCTGGTCATACATAGCCATGGATTTCGTTACCGACCTACCTGTCTCGACGGTTATACAAGCTTTCTGGTCCTGGTGGATCGTTCGTCAAAAATGTGTCGCCTCATACCCCTCTCTTATCTCCCTAATGCCATGGACCTGATAAAGGGCAAATTTCAGCAGGTATCCCGGAGGATGTCGTCTCCGACCGAGAACCCCAATTTACATCTTGGCTTCTTTTCCTGGGTTGAGTATGCACAGAATTCCTCATTCCATTATCGCCATTCCAATGCATTCTTGGCTATCAACACCCGTTGTTCCCCTGGGAGACGATGCCCGGCCCTGCTCCTGCTGTAGAGGACTGGTTTCAACAGAGTGCCCGAGTGTGGTAGACAGCCCACCAGCATCTCCAACCCCGCTGTTCCATCCAAGTCAGTGGGTCTGGTTATCCACCCGCGACATCCGCCTCAGTGTTCCCTGCAAGAAGCTCTGCCCTAGATACATCTGCCCGTTCAAGGTAACCCAGCATGTCAACCTGGTCCCCTACCGCCTACAGTTGCCCAGCCATTATTGCATCTCCTCTTCATTTCATGTCTCCCTCCTCAAGCTTGTGCATTACAGCCCCCTCCATCCTCAAGTTGCTCCCGCAGCCCTGCCAGTATCCACTTTGTATTTTCAATACTTTTTTTCACTATCACCATTCTTCTCCCGCAATTTGTCTTTTTTATTGTATATGTTTAGTGTATATTTTTTTACTCTCATTTTACTAGGTAAGTATGACTTTTAGTTCCAGCAATAACCTGGGATGCCATTAGAGTTAACCGATTTGACAGAACCTTGCCAGCTTGAGAATTAGAGTGAGCAAACCTTTTGGGTGACCGATCAGATGCTCTCACCGCAAGATACTTCTCCCTTTTCGTCCTGTCCTGTGTGATTCCTGAGCTCCTCAATGCAGAGGGCCTTTTGACTCTTCCGGAGGTCTACCCTATACTGAATAGAGCATTCAACCAGTTGGAGAGGGTAAGAGACAGGCCATAACTAATAGGTGGTACATGGTAAAAGATAGAATTTCTGGAAAAAAATGCAGCCCAGGTAGCACATAGGTTTGTGGTACAAGGATGCCTTGTAGGTGATGCAAGTTAATGGAGCCAGCATAGAGAGTTCAATTCCAAAGATTACGTATATGGAAAAAAAACTGAAATGAATGCAGAACTGAATGCCACGTTGGAAAAAAGTGCCTGATAAATGGACTGTACTATTGAGTATACATTTTACTGTCAAATAATACATCTGATTCTAATCAACACACTACAGATAAGCAAATTATTGATGTCCAAAAATTCTGTTACATATGTCCAATAGTTACTCACTCCCTCAGTAACCATATGTTCATTTGACAACCACTACCAACATCAAGATCATCATGCCTCAAGTTCCATACATTTTTTCTCCCAATCAATTCCTATGAGCAATTAAACTTGACAGTTACACAAAAGTTGAGAAGGAAAATATGTTTCATATTTATTCACATAGATCTTTGATGTTCATAAGCTATCACTACACAAAAAAATAAGAATCGTTGGTTTCCAATTTTTTGTGTGTATGTGTGTGAAGCCTCTTCCAAATGGGAAATCACAACATATCCGCCAGAAACCACTCCTTTTATGGCACAAAAAAACCTTATCAACTGTTTTAATAATCAATTCTGTGAGTGCTAGATCAAACAAGGCACCCACACCGCCGCCAATAATGAGCTTTTTCAGACAGCCATGTTCGAAGCCAGTCTGCTTATGTTATAGACAGACTCAGGGGAGAAGTTGTTTTAGGCTGAGATGGGGTGCGTTGATTCACAGTCTGTGATTTGCCAACTGATTTGAAGCCTGTACTGTACAAAACTGTACAAAAGCAGAGGACAGTTACTGGTGAAGGATAACACTTTTTCACAAGTATTTGAATACTAAACATAATAAAACAACTCCACTTAGAATCTCACAGTACCTTACTATTTCTGTACTGTTTTTACAAATTAACTTCAATATTTAAAACAAGGTCTCAGAGCAACTCTTTACCCTAAACCAACAAGAGCTTAAAAAAGGGTTTGCTATGTATCTCCATTGGGTAGAAATGGTAAGGTCACCAGTGCTGACTCTTGTCAAGCTCTGGATGTCCTCTAGGGTTACTGGAGTGGCCTGCTGGGCCCCTGGTCTGGCCGCAATGTCCCCGACGTCAGAGACTTGTTTCTCCTGCTGGACCCGGAGCACACTGGGATTATCACGCAGTTCAGCCTGCCGCAGCTAACACCAGGACAGTGCACTCTGCCCAGGGGAGCAAGACACCAAATCCCTTCACTGGAGGACAAAAAGGAGACAGTGAGGAGACTCAAGTATGGGTAGTTCTGAATGTCTGCATAACTTATGAGTGGTAAAGCGGATAGTAAAGCAATAAATATTCATCCTTTTTGCCAGTTTCCATGAGGGAAATGCCTACTTTAGGATTAGAGGTTATATTTAGGTGGTTTAGGTTACAGGTTTGGGAATAAGGTTGTGTTAGGTCAAGGATTTAGGAAAAAAAAAAAATTGGGTTCCTTATGCAATATAAAAATGTGCAATTTTTGTGTCTGTTTGCATGCTGATTGTGTGGATACTTATCGATTCAGAAGGAGCTGATTACGTTGAAAGAGAATCCAATGTGGGCAAAAAAGACGCCCATGGCATCGGACACATGGACATGTATAAAAAAAGCGATAAACCTAACATTGCACAACAAACATAGGCAAGATGTTCTCAGAATCTCCCAATCTCAGAAGGCCTAGTTAAAACACAAGCCAGTGCATTCCTCTAGTGGCCCTGTGGCCGGTGCGAGTGTTGGCACAGTGAAGGACATTGTTTTCAGGAAGCTCAAAGAAATCCTGGAACACATACAGGCCACACTTGAGTAATGTATTCGCGCAACAGTGAGGATCTCAGTGGCATTGCTGTCCTTGGGAGACATAAATAAGGTTAGAAGTTTGAGTGAGTTGTATACTGGAGTCCTTTAGCACTCGAAAGCTCAATAGTCACCCACACTGAACTTTTATTGATTAATATTCATTTGTTACTCTCTGCCTATGGACAGAAAATTCTACTTGTCCTAATGTATTCCCAATCGTACGCCCTTTTGTCCCAACATCTTCAGATTCTGGATGACAGCTGTATCACCTTGGATGAGAAGCAGATTCATGATCTTATCGCTTTGCTCAGTTTCACAGGTGGGAACATTTCCAGTTCAGCATTCCTGGTTGAGCACAATGGTGAGATGACTGAAGATTCATCTCTGAGTTAGTGTTAAGGCATCTGACATTTGAAAAGGACCTCCCGAAAAATCCTCAATCCTTGACCCTGACCCTTTATAACAAGCACCACACTTACGGCTGTCACGGTCCCGGCTTGCTGGCGCCGTTCCGTTCCATGTTTTCTGTTTGTCTGTGGTTTGTCATGTCCTTGTTTGGTCTCTCCTGTTCTTGTTTCAGTTGATCAGTTCATTTCTTTCACCTGTGTTTTGCCCCCACCTGTTTCTGTTCTCCTCATTAGTTGGTGTTTTTAGTTCAGCTAGTTTCTCCCTGTCTTTGGGTCATTGTTCTTTGTTCATGTCGCTGTTGCATGTTTGCCCTTGCCCGTATGCCTGATTTTAGTTTGTTCACTTGTTGTAGTGCACGGCACTCGGTTTTGTTATTGGTTATTAAAGTTGTCCCCTGCACCCCTGCGTTTGCCTCCATCTCCCTTCTTGGATTCCCTGTGCCTCGTGACAACGGCGATCAAACACATGCCCTCTGCCCAGAGAAAAAATACATGTTTACCTCTTGAATCACTGGAGAGTTCATTGGGCTAAAAAACAATTTTAAAGGTGCACTCACATTAGTCCTGAAGAAAGTGTAGACAGAAGGAGAGTCCTGCTCATTCATGCCTGTTTGGGGTAATTACAAGCTTCTGAAGCATTACGGAAACAGCAAGGCACCACTTCTATGTATCCTCTGAAAAACTCAAAATAAACATTAAACACAATCAGGACCTAAAGTTCGCCATGTTTGCAAAGTGCAACATTTGTGAGAAAAAAACAAGATTCTATTTTGATGTAAATTGGGTCAGGCAGTTAAAGGTCTACCAATGTTGGCAGTTTTGAGGGGTCCTTTTTACTGTGTGAAAATTTGAATGTCATTTCTAACACTGACAACGCAACAATCATAAAACAAGATGAAAAAAAGCCTCCAACTAGAAAAGGAACCAGGCAAGCCTAGTTCAGTCAGCCCACGATTAGCAGGGATGAGTTTTATTGCTCTCACTAGACTCAAACCTGGGTCTCCAGTGTGAGACTGTGTCCTTAGCCACTACGCCACAAAGCAATATGTATGCTGTGTGTAGAAATTGCATCTCGACATTAGATAATTTTGTCATGCATTAACATCACGCCAAGTTAGAATGTTTCGCTAGACACCATTAGGCATTGTGTTAAACTGCCTAACATTTCTTATTAAGTTTACTTCCACCACAAATAACATCCATGAACTGTATGGCTTTGCCACTGGCCGTTTTAACAGCTTATTAGCCAGTAATATTAGTAGGCCTATCTACTGACTTAACTTTACACTGGCAAAGCTATTTAATTTCATGGCACAATAATGCTTGTTTTTCTTTCATTTGCAAATGACAATGATACAATAACTATCAATATAGGTCACGATAACTTTTCATCAAATGAAAATATGAGAATTGTGAAAACCCCTCCTCTTTTACTGCCCAAGGGGTTGTGGTCTAGCCTATATTACCGCAAAACGAATGCACGGATGCGTACTTCAAAAATGGTTACAATATAACTGTAAACTGTTTTATTTTAGGCTTAATATATCGTAGCTACTGAAGGTTGTATCCAGTAAAGTTTTTGTCTATCCTTATCAAATCCTAATGCATAATTTGCTTAGACTGCAGAGAGGCTCAAACACTGTTCCCCTGCAAGAGCGTCTCTAACCAATTCGCAATTTAACAAGTTGTAGTCAGTCAGTCAGTCAGTCATTCACTCACTCAGCAAGAGACATTCGCTCTCCTTGGCTGGCTCCACTTACAAGGTCCTGGCAAAAAACTCTGACATTATATCTTTCAACTAATTGAATAACTGTCAAATATTTTTTATTTAACAGAGAACGTTGCCAGAGAGCTGGACCAGGGGGTAACCATATTAATGGACAAGCTAAGCCACTCCTGACTGCAGAGGACTGCCTCCTTCTTATCAAATACAGGATCTTGAAAGTCCATGGGGTGAGAGAGACTGTCTACACATGCTTCATGTTTTTACACTTAACTTAACTAATTTGGATCAATATACACATTCTACTCTCTGTAAACCCCCCTAGTTCTTATTTCTGTTAGCCTACAAACCCCCCTCGCTACAGACTGCAACATCCACGTTAGTTGACACATTATTCGTAATTTAACACCTAAATCAAAGCATTTAAATGGAGGTCCAGCACTAAATTAGCACCAAGAAACGTATAGAAAAATATAATCTATAAAGTAATATTATTAATTATTACCCATATTATACAAAATCAATCAACTAACAATTGTTCACAAAAAGCATACATTTTGAGGACAGGCAGCTACACATTAAAGGAGACACTGAAAACATACAACTGAATGTAGTAATGCTAAACTAGTTATGCTAAACCTAATTCTAGCCTGTTTTATGTGTATTTAGTCACAAATTTTGTCTCTAAATCAAATGATTTTGTCAGAACTGTATTGAGAATTTCACACTCAGATGAATTGATGGAGCCAACATGTCCTCCTTCTCTCTGTCCAAACAGGACATTCTTACAGATTTCCATGTGATGGACTAGAAACATGATGGTGTGGTGAGCGGCCATTGCTTCAAAGGCCTATGGGCCTGGTCACCAAGGAGAGGGAGTACCAGTGTCTTCTGCAGCTGCTAGTTCTGCAGCCAGGAGCCAACCTCAACTACTCAGAGTTCAATGACACAATCCAATCTAAGACACACAGGCAGAAGCCCAAACCAGCCAATGAGTGAGTAGGGTCCTTTCAAAAGTGTGTTTATGATTATACTATTTATCAATGTTCCTGATGCTGTTCAAACAGGCTGGATCAACCACATGACTGGTTGGTGTTCAATTCAAACCACAGATGGACTGCTATATCGAAGGTGAGTTTATTAAGTCTTAAATGTGTAGGCAGACAACTGTTAAAAGCTGGGTGGTCTTTGTCACTGCCTCAGTTTTTGCTCTTTCGGCAAAACCTCCTCTCCGCTTTCCTGTTCAATAAAGCATGACAATGCTTGAAAGTGCATCTTGATAAAGAAATACTGAATGGAAGCCCATTGTAAATGACCTTACCTCCTTCCCCAGGTATTTTGCCGCTTTGGTGATGATGGCCAGAGTCTGGTGTTTAAGGACCTCAAGAATCTCCTGTACACCTATAACCTCACCATGAGGCCCAATGGGTTTGAGGATCTGGGGGCTAGGTAAGTGAACGCTTTGATGCCTTTTGCTACACCCACAACAACACCTGTTACAACAACATCTGCAACATCTGTACAACAAAGAAGTCCTAAGTTGTGATCATTATGCGGGTGGCTTAGGGTGGTCCAGCTTTCTAATCTGCTCCCTCTACATCCCACTCTCAATCTTGCTCTTAATAAATAAATCACAAATGCCAAGAGAATGTATCAATAAAATACATATTTTATATTAAATAGTTCCAAATTGAACAAAATCAATGCAGAACCTTTTTTTACTGTTCAATTGACAGGTATGACATGAAAGGGCAAGGCTACCTTACCTGCGTTGACTTTCTGTACAAGCTGGGTGTGGTTGCGAGTAAAGTGGGGAAGAATGTAAAATCCATGATTTCACTTGCACATAAGAACAGAGATGGCTAGTGAGTGTGGAAGATCTCCAGAGACTGCTGCAGGGGTACAACTGTCCTTTACGAAGAGACCAACTCACACATCTGCTACATACGTAAGCATTTTTCCCTAAGGACCTCTATAACCCATAGAAGCGTTTGGTAAACACTAAAGAATTATCTGTGATTAGACTCAGTGTTCCAATGTACAGTGATGTCAGGATGTTGTCCTACCTGGACTTCCTTAAGGCATTTGATGGGACAGGAAAGGCGGGTGAACACCTCTCTAAGCCCTCTGGATCCCCTGACCCAGCAGAGAGCCTGGAGAGGTTGACCAGTTTGAGGTGAGGCTGTAGGGTTTTTCCAGGTCTATACTTGGTGTCTATCCATGTACACCTATGCAGAGTTCCCAGCAGCCCCAGCACCTGTCAGTCATTGAGGTTTTTGAACAGATCCAGGAAGTTGTCCTTAACCATTTGTACACAATCAAAGTGGAGATGGTGGACTTAGACCACACCCACAGCAATACCATCACAAAGGAGGACTTCAGAATCCTGTGTGACCGTCATTTTATGAGGCTCACGTACAACCAGGTAAAGTCAGTGGGTTAGTCTCATTTCCCTCATATGTGTGGACAGATAGCCTTGTGATTAGAGCATCTGACCAGGAACTAAAAGGTTGCTGGATCAAATCCCTGTGCTGGAAAATCCTTGAGTTAGACAGATAGATGATATGACCTCCTTTACCCCTCAATTAAAGCGGAGGTTGGATTTCAGTCCGACAACTAAACGAATGGCTTTTTTTATAAAAAGCTAAAAACAAGGTACAGTTTCTACCTCATAGTTTGTCATGCAGAAGCGGTCTCAACAGGCACACTAGCATTTGTGTAAATGAGCTTCACAGAATACTAATGTAATTTTTGTTGGTGCATTCGCCAGCCACGTTTCCTTCGGTTTTTAATCATCCCTATCAAAAATAGATTTGTATTTACAGATAATTATTGACTACTTACGGCAAACATTAGTCAAACATTGTTTTTTTTGCTTGTGTGTAAATGTGAGTGTGGGATATGTGGTTGTGTACTAATGTGTAATTCCTTTCTGTCCCTAGGTTGAAAGTGTTGGGATGAAGCTGCCAGTGAATGGCCTGGGTACTTTGGATTACTGAGAATTTCTAAAGCACATCATTGGAGTCGGACAGTCCCATGAGATCTGCATTGTCACCATCCGCTAAGCCCATATACAGCTCAGGAAAAATTAAGAGACCATTGCACCTTTTTCTTGCCTTTCCAAAAAATGCTAAATGATATGTTTTGAGTGAGGAACAGAAGGGTTAAAATTAAAGGACCACTGCAAATTGAACACTTCTGTTCTATTTTGGAAAGAAAAGAAAAAGATGCAGTGGGCTATTATTTATTTCCGGAGCTGTATATGGGCCTAGGGGATGGTGACAATGCAGATCTCATGGGACTGTCTGGCCGATTCACATTTTTCACAAGGTCAAAGGTCAAATGGTTTTTGATATATTATCAAAGTTACAATTAAAGTTTGGGTTAAAATGTTTGTTATGTTTTGGGTTTAAGGTTAGGGTTGGGGCAAAGAGGATTAATGAATAGGAAAATTATTTTTGGTCATCAGGAAAATAAGCTGTCAAATAATATAGTGTGTTTGTGCGTGACAGACATCATGCAAGGCCTCAACATCAGTGTGACCCAGGAGGAGTTTGAAACAAGGGACAATGGGCATGTGTCATATTTTGACTTCTACGTCACTCCCTGCTAGGATAGATTTGGATTTATTGAGATAAGAGTTGAAGCTGTCGTGGCTTATGAAATTGTTGATATCATTTTTCACTTTTTCCACTTTCTTTCTTTCCTTCTTTCTGTCAATTTTTCTCCCTATCATGCTTTCTTTATTTTTTGCTATTTATGTTGTCCATTGTTGTCTCATTAGCTGGCACTGTTAACGGGGGTATGTAAAGTAAAGAACGAGAGGGTGTGGGTGGTGGGTTGCCAGATTGTGTAAACTCAGCAGGGACCTCTCCCACCCCCGAACTCTCTGCTGTTGCCTCCCTGACAACCAAATTCATCAGGTTTGGTGATTCTTGCGTTCTGGCACAAAAAATATATAAAAAGCTTTGAATAATAACCCATGTGATACTCCACCACCCTCCCCCCCACTGGCTTTGGTTCACAATTATAACTCGTATTCTATTAACTGACCCAACCATCTGTAAGATATTTCAGAAACCCTTTTTGTGCTTAATGCTGAAATGCTGCTTCAAAATAGGCTCACAGAACATATCTACTTCTCAATTGAGTTAAAACAATTGTGTCAAATAGCAATTGTAATGATTACATGCAGGACAAGGTGTTTAAGCCGTAATTCAGGTTATCCCTCTGCTTGTCCCTGGTCTTGTTGTGGTTCTGTTGAGGTCCAGATGATTAGGGGTGTTCTTCGTAGGAAGTGTCTGGAGGAAATGTTAAAGCTCTATGACCTGATCCAGCAGCTCTGGCACCCCATGAAGCAACACTTTGTCATCTTCGACAGCATCCACAGCGGCCTAATCTCCATTGAGGATTTTAGAAAGGTTCAATCAATCCATCTGATACCAAATCACTTAACCAACACAACATTTCACAAACACACACACACTATATCTGAATCAATTTTTTACAGGTGCAAAAGCGATTCAGAGTGAATCTGTCTGAGGATGATCTATTCCACGTAACCTTTGTCTTTGACAAGAACACTACACGAAAGATCTCCTACAAGGATCTTCTACAAACAGATTGTAAATACAGTGCATATAAAAAGTCTACACACCCCTGTTAAAATACCAGGTTTTTGTGATGAGACAAAGATAAAACATGTCAGAACTTTTTCTATTTTTAATGTGACCTATAATTTGAACAATTCAACTGAAAAACTAACTGAAATCTTTGAGGGCGGAAATAAAAAATAAAAACCTTACACTAACATGGTTGAATAAGTGTGGACACCCTCTAATAACTGAGGAGGTGGCTGTGTTCAGAATTAACCAATCACATTCAAACTCATGTTAAATAGAAGTCATTACACACCTGCAATAATTTAAAGTGACTTTGATTAATCACAAATAAAGTTCAGCTGTTCTAGTAGTATTTTCCTGACATTTTCTTAGTTGCATCTCAGAGCAAATGCCATCTCAGAGCTTCCAAAGCATCAGCGGGATCTCATTGTTGAACGATATCAGTCCGGAGAAGGGTACCAAAGAATTTCCAAAGCATTAGATGTACCATGGAACACAGTGAAGACAGTTATCGTCAAGTGGAGAAAATATGGCACAACAGAGACATTACAAGTAACTGGACATCCCTCCAAAACTGATGACAAGACGAGAAGAAAACTGTTCAGGGAGGCTACCAAGAGGCCTACAGCAACATTAAAGGAGTTGCAGGAATTTCTGGCAAGTACTAGCTGTGTGCTACATGTGACAACAATCTCCCATATTCTTCAAATGAATGGGCTATGGGGTAGGGTGGCAAGACTGAAGCCTTGTCTTACAAAAAAAACATCCAAGCCTGGCTGAAGTTTGCAAAAACAAACATCACATCCAAATCCACAAAAGCATGGCTTCACCAGAAGAAGATTAACGTTTTGGAATGGCCCTGCCAAATCCCAGACCTGAATCCAATAGAACATCTGTGGGGTGATCTGAAGGTGGCTGTTCACAGGATGTCCTCGCAATCAGACAGATTTGGAGCGCTTTTGCTAAGAAAAGTGGGCAAATATTGGCATGTCAAGATGTGCCATGCTAATAGACTCCTACCCAAAAAGACTTAGTGCAGGAATAAAATCAAAGGGGGCTTCAACAAAGTATTAGTTTAAGGGTGTGCACACCAGGTTATTGTGCAACCAGGTTATTGTGAGTTCATTTATTTTTTAGCGAAATATTTCAATTTGTTCATATTATAGGTCACATTAAAAGTGGAATAAAGTTCTGACATGATTTACCTTTGTCTCAAGTGTGGAGGGGGTTCAGTTAAACTGATGAATCAGTCCATGTTGATCGCTACACTACTGGACCACACTTGCAAAGATGGATCCATATCTATTATCTATTCAGATTAAGATCATTATGTGTAATAAATTAGAGTTTGTGGGTTTCTCTAGCCATATGTTCCCTTAGTGTCAAATATCTTCTATCACTGATTGCTTTGCAAAGCAGAACTAGACAGATAAAGTGCTTTTGGATGATGTGGGTGAATACATTTTGCGCACACCGCTACACATCTTTGTTCCCATCTGAATAGAAGAGAAATGGATGACATGGGAAAGGAGAGGATTTTTGTAATTCATGAGAAAGATGGTATTACTATTGTAAGACAAAAAAGGGTGAGGTATAAATCCTGATCTGAATAATCTACAGAAATATGAAGAGTGAAATAGAAGGGGGAGTTATCATAATTATGGGAAATAAATAGAGAAAAATTGTTAGTGATAGGAGGGAAAAGAGTTTGACTGGGGACATGGGATGCTATATGTAAGTTACAGTATTACGCGTAAAGTAAAAAGCAGCCTGCGAATAAATTACCTTGTCTCCTTTGGGATTACTAATGTAATTATTTGAACAAAAGTTCTCATTAGAATGTGCAGAGGTGTGAATGAACCAAGCTATCAAATAAGAGACAAGAAACCCAGGTTTAGACACTGGAAATTAACTCTGGTCCCGGCTCACATAATTGATACGCGACACAGATACATTTGATTGTTACAAAAGAGGAAACCCATGGATATAATTTTTCCATACACGTTTTTAAAGACAGAACCAAAGAAGGAAAACTTGCAGAAAGAAAGTGAGTGGGCAAAGAGGAGGGATAATCCATAATGTATTCAGGTAAGATTTAATTTAATTTGTGTAGATAGTTCTCTCAGAAAACCAGTAGCAGGTTGTTTTAAGAAAGGTATTTTTCATTTACAGTGTTGCTTCATTGGGCAACACATTGTACAGTACCGTTTTAAAAAATATTGTACATCATTAAAGCCCAACAGTTAGTATATCCCTAACAATGTTCACTACAGTATACAATACAAGCAGATTGTCATCTGAAAAACTTAGATTAGAACAGCATGCCCCAAGGAACCAACCGAGAAATACAACAAAATTAACAGGAAACAGAGAATACAGCAATTGAGGCACAGTGCATCAAACGAGGCATTTCTAAGTTACTGTAGAAATATTTGAGCAACAACATGACCCTTCTTTCTTGATCAGGATCCTTCTCAGAATGCCTTTCCACAGGCTCTATCCAGACACACACTGTCTCTCTTATGCACACAGATACACACACAAACAACATTACAATCTGAAACATTCTATTCTATTCTTTGTGTTTAACAGGCCACACAGCTGCCCCATGAAAACATAACACAGACAGCGCAATGATGTCCAGAACAGCAGTCAGTGAAACATCAGAGATCCTGGGAATAAAGCGTAGCCGGAGGCGATGTTAATATATAAAGTCTGAGAGATCAAAGAGGAATGTGGTCTTGTTATGCTAACCACACATTGAGCTCAGCCGGTTAGTCCAAGACTCATACTTCCTGATGAAGGAAGCTCATTCACAAGTGCTTTAAGAAAGAAAAAAAGAGATCCTCTTTATATAGACAAATGCGGGACAACATGAAACAGTTAATAATAGCTACATGTTAACCCCCTTTATGCAACCAAACCCCCCAAAACACACATAATATTACACAAGTAATCCGCATTTACTTGACTGTCAGAAAGAATTGAATCAAGGATCAAATAAATACATTGTTTCTGCACTGCCTCTTTTTAACAACACAAACATATTTCACAACTTTTAAAAAGAATGCCAATGTTTTAAGTAAACATTCATACTGGAGGAAAAAAGTATTTTTTTCATTCCTTTTTTTACAACATGAGATGTAGATTCACACTTCCAACCGTTTGAACAGTTACAGTACACTAACACCTTCTTGCTCATTGGTTCAAATGTAATTCCCATGACACATCCAAGAGACTCCAAGAGACTGGAGTAGCAGAAACATTGACGCTCCAGTGTAGGGTCAGTAGCAAACATGCTTCCCGATCTGCACGGCTGGGAATTACATAATTCCAGTATTTTTTACTGGTAATAAAAACAGACTTCCTGGCCGGTGAACTCAGAATAAACCGGTCTGGATCAGGACGCACAAGCCAGGGATGAGAGGGAAAACATAAATACACATAAAATGAGGGAGAAGAGGTGTAATGAACAGAAGAATTTAAGTGATTTGTCTTCTTTTCTCCAAATAAGAGGCTTACTGCGATAAGTCGGTACTACTGTAATGAGACCCAAAAGAGTAGTTGCAGCAGGTTTGACAGTCACATACAGTTAAGTCCAGAAGTATTCATACCCATGCCAAATTTTTTGTTATAGTGAATTTGTATTTGACCAATAGGTTTCTTCTGGTTTAAAATGACAAAACAAGTGTCAAAATACGGTAAATGATGGTGCTGGACAATTGAATAACGTAACTATATTTGTTTTTTCAAATGTTTACGAAAAATGTCCAACATTATTCAAACATTATTTTTTTTTGAAAAAAATTCTAGTTTCTATACTATTTAAAATGGTCTTGTAACTTCCACCATGAGAGAGCATTCTAATCACCTATACATTGAGAACAGCTGAACAACTGTAGTTCTCAAGTCAGTTACTAGTCAACTGTAAGTCTTGGCTAAAAACAGAAATACTTACTCATTATTCATTTGTGTCTCCAGCACAATGTCTTACCCTGTTTTGTCACTTGTTTGTCACTTCCAGAAGAAACCTATTGGTAAAATACAAATTCACCATAGCAAACAATTTGGCCTGGGTATGAATACTTTTGGGCTTAACCGTATATATATATATATATATACATACACACACACACACAAAATCTGTGGCAGAGACCTCCTGCTGCCCTCGAATATGCATACACACATAACACACACACCAGTGTGTTCTTGGTCTGAGAGAGACAGATAATAGGGGTGAGAGAAAAAAAGAGAAATGGGAAAACAGCATTTAAATCTACAGTACCGAAACTGACATATTTAAGTATTGGAAAGTACATTCTCTATCACCCGTTGGGGTGCGGCATGGGTGAAGTGATGGTGGGTTCTGGTCTGTCAGGTGTGTCCCACCTCTGCAGTCGTAATCAGGGAATGTCTCCATTGGTAGGTGGACCAGGTTTTCTCCAAACACAACCAATGACAAACATCCACTGGTTCGGCAAGCAGTTTCCTCAAAGAGAGATTAACAGGATCCAGTCCACTATTAAATGCCTTCAGGTGGAATGACCATCAGTGACTTTGGAGACAAACAAGTGGGTGGATCCAATCCGTTGGCGCCCCCATCCTCCCCCTGACTGATAATAATGTAAAGTTGTCAGTTGACTAGAAGGCAAATAGTAAATTCACAGAGTAAATGCTGACACGTTGAGGCATTTGATGGTTTCACCAGCCCACCTTTTGTCCTACTTTCCAGTTGCACGAGCTTGTGTCTAGATAAAGGAACAACAGTACATAAAAATCACATCAGCAGGTATGCCAAGGGATGTTTGGTCACTCCGCCTGTCTCTTAACATACCTAACTGTCCGTAAGAGACTCGAGCATGTGCGTGTTGTCCTACACACGCAGCGTACGTTAACGCTTTGGATATATACAGCTCTCCACCATACCCGCAACCTCACCTACCTGCCTGCCTTCCCACCACCAGGCTCCTGATTGGAGTGGGGCGCCGGCAGGCGGGGCTTCTCTAGTCATGTGCTCCTTGTGGGATTGGGCAGGTCGAAGACAATTGGCGGGTTCATGGGCTGGAAGTTGACGGTGCATGCAGAGGCGTTGACGTATGTGGTGGTGCCATCCGTCATCATGCCATAACCTGAAAAAGAGTTAGAAAGGGTTCAACTGAGAGGCCGATATAGACACTGACCAGTAATGTTCATTCATTTAACACTCATTAATTTACTGATGTATCCAATTCACTGGTATAACACATTTATTGGTTCATCTCATTAACCGGTTTATCTCATTCGCTAATATCTCATTCACTGGTTTAATTGAATATCTCATTAAGTAGTTCATCTCATTTATTGGATCATCTGATCATTTTGCTTATCTCATTTAATGTTTTATCACAATAAATGGTTTAACGATCACATCTACGACATCTTGTCTAGCCAGAGCCAGCCACTTCATACTACCAGCTAATAGCCTACAACACAAGTTTCAATGAAGCAAGGACTACCATGTTACGCTGCCATTCAGTGCTAGTGAGAAAGCTCAGTTATGTTGTATGATTACACGGTGGTCCCACAGTAATGACACAAGGTAGTGATTGGTGAGTGGGTGTACAAAACACATGGTATATCATGAAAGATGATTGGTCAGTAGACTAAGCCGATTAAAACAATGCCTACCGGTGCAGGAATTTGTTGCTTTCTTATTGGCTAATGAAGGCCACGTTGGCCAAATTGTTCAGATGTGTCTTGTGAAGAAGTGTCTGGGAAGGAGATTTATATGATGAATGACATTACTTATAATAAAAGGGCTGAAACTCCATCTCTCTCCCAACTCCCAATCTATCTGTGCAACCTCACTCAGAACCATGCACAAGACTAAATCCAGGCTACTGCTCCATGTGTGAATATGATCTAGTTACTAATCTGGTCCACTCCAAAGAGGCCATAGTGCTCCAGGGTACCCACGTTGACCCGCTAACCTCGCATGTTTCCAACTGGAAAGGCCTCTCTAGCCCCCTTCCCCCAAACCTGAACAAGATGCTTTAGTAATACCTATACAGTGGACTCACTGTAAATGAATCCAACATGCGGTTGTGCTCATAATTTTGCACACCCTGGCAGAAATTGTGATCTTTTTTGGCATTGCTTATGACTGAAAAAAGGATAGTCATGAAGCCAATTATTATCACATAGTTGTTTGGCTCATTTTAGAATCATAATGATAACAGAAATCACCCAAATGGCCCTGATCAAAAGTTTACATACCCTTGAATGTTTGGCGTTGTTACAGACACACAAGGTGACACACACAGATGAAAATGGCAATTAAGGGCGAATTTCCCACACCTGTGGCTTTTTAATTTCACTTAGTGTCTGTGTATAAATAGTTCATTTGTTTGTTAGCACTCATGTGGATGCACTGAGCAGGCTAGATACTGAGCAATGGGGAGCAGAAAATAACTGTCAAAAGACCTGTGTAACAAGGTAATGAAGATTTATAAAGATGGAAAAGAATATAAAAAGATATCCAAAGCCTTGCAAATGCCAGTCAGTACTGTTAAATCACTTATTAGTAGACCAAGAAAGATTTCGGCCAAAACTGCCAGAAGAATTGTTCTGGATACAAAGAAAAACCGACAGGTTACCTCAGGAGAAATACAGGCTGCTCTGGAAAAAGACATTGTGGTTGTTTCAAGGAGCACAATATGATGATACTTCAACAAAAATAAGCTGCATGGTTGAGTTGCCAGAAAGAAGCTTTTATAGCGCCGATAGCACCAAAAAGCCCAGTTATAATATGCTACACCTTAACACACCTCACAGCTTCTGGCACACTATAATTTGGAGTGACAAGACCAAAATAGAGCTTTATGGTCTCACCCATAAGCGCCATGTTTGGAGAGGGGTCAACAAGGCCTATAGTGAACAAAATACCATCCCCACTGTGAAGAATGGTGGTGGCTCACTGATGTTTTGGGAGTGTGTGAGCTCTAAAGGCACCAGGAATCTTGTGAAAATTGATGTCAAGATGAATGCAGTATGTTATCAGAAAATACAGGCAGACAATTTGCATTCTTCTGCAGGAAAGCTGCGCATGGGACACTTTGCAGCACAACAATTGACCCTCCAGTGGTTACAGCAGAAAAAGGTGAAGGTTTCCTTACTTGAATATCATCGAGCCACTCTCGGGAAATCACAAACATGCGGTTCATGCAAGAAGACCAAAGACTTTGCATGACCTGGCGGCATTTTGCCAAGACTAATGGGCAGCTATACCACCTGCAAGAATTCTGGACCTCATAGACAACTATTACAATAGACTGCATGGTGTCATTGATGCTAAAGGGGGCAATACACAGTATTTTGAACTAATGGTTTGCAAACTTTTGAACAGGGCCAGTAAAAAAAAATATTGGTTGCCATGTTTTGTTTTATGTTTGTGCCACTCTGTAATGACTTTCAGTTGAATGTGAATCCCATAAGTAATAAAAAACATCTGTTTTGCCTGCTCACTCATGTTTTCTTTATAAATGGTACATATATTACCAATTCTCCAAGGATATGCAAACTTTTGAGCACAACTGTATATTCCCCGCAGACCACACACATTTTGCTCCTCTCCCAAACTTGCGATGTCAAATTTTTTGTAAGATCTTGCCTTATCTCAACCACCAGAGCGGGTTCGGATAATTGAGGACAGAGGCCTTTGCTCATCAAGGTTTGGGTAGTACTATGACAAACATCATTCATACAGAATTATACAGCGCGAGTGCGTCTGTCTCTGAGCGGCCATTTGTGTATACCTTCGTGGATGTGCCCGAACACATGTAGTTTAGGCTGCACCCTCCTCTGGACAGTGTTAAGTAGTTCCATGCAGCCCACACGTTGCATCTTCTTTGGGACCCAGTCGAGAAAACCTATGCAGACAAAGCAGCATAACACTCGATCAGCAAATCATGTACAATGTCAATGATATGAAGTACATAGACATGACCTTGTCCTATAAAATGCAAATGACGAAATGTACGTTCATATGTGTAGGTTTTGTATAATCATGTTTTGTGTCATCAATCGTTCTGTTTTGTGAGCACACTATGAAGAGGAGCAGCTGCTTTTTGGCAGTAGCTAATGGGAATCCTAATAAAATCCTAAACCCCACCATTTAATTCCACAGTATTCTAATTCACTAGTCCGGAAGCGCTGTGTAGAAAATAAAGATAAATTACAGCCTGACACTCTCTTGCAACCAGTGTGCCACGGATGAGAGAGCGAGTGAGAGACTCAGATTTAGTGTTCCTTCTATCAGAGCATTGATAGTGCCGATTCAATAAAAACCACAAACTCACTGAAACAAAGACTCATCTTTCTTCTGCCATTTGTGGCGGATGTGGTGACATCCAATGACAGTGCTTTTAAAAGAAATGAAACCCACACACACACACACAAAGAGGATAAAGTAAATGCAATTCAGCTAAAACCCCTTAAAATCCCTTTGGGTTACTTTGCGAGTCGGTGGAGACATTTGTGAGAATGTGGAGAGTTATGGCTCTTTCTTTCCATCTCTGGACACTTGACTTTAATTTGCTGCTTGTTTTAAAAGGCAGCTGGTGAGAAAACGTCTTTTATAAGAATTTGCTCCCCTCTCGTGTCACTTCCTCCTTAGCGCAGGATAAAGAGTCCATATTTCCTCTCCTTTATTGAGCGTCATAAAAACACGACAGGTTTTGCCGCAGTGCAAACATACAGCATCTTGAGCTTTTTTTTTACCACTTGTTGTCGTGATTGTCTGCAGTCACTCTCCCTCTATTTTCTTTCCTCCACTCAATTTCCCTCCCTCTTTCTCACATTTCTCTTTCTTTCTCTTTCTCTGCCCCTCTGCATCCCAGAATCTCAATCCCTCACCTTTCTCTCGGTCAATCAGTGCACAGTAACACTATCTTTTTATTCTTCACTTCGACAGTCCTTCTTGGCTGCTGTCTATCACTCTTTTTGCCCTCAATCTCTTTTTGTCTACTTTCCTTACCCAGCTCTCTCTCACACATGCATTAGTGGCCAGCTGTATCTGGTCCATATGCTGGTGGCTTATGAGGAAAGAAGAGCTGGCGACACTTGGCTAAACTGAACGGAAAATAACTGCCGGTGTTCAGAGGCGAGACGCCGTGCTGCAGCTCCAGAAATCAATCACAGACACACGTCTGAGCATCTCACAGCTGCAGAGGGAGATGAGGTGTGAAAGTGTGTGTGTGGGATTTATGCAAATGTGAAAGTAAGTGGGTAGATATTAACATGAGGATGATAACAAGAATACATTACTGATTATTAGAAAACTAGAACTTATTTTGACAGTTTATCAAAGCATTGAGTTTGCATGTGCGTTTTATGACGGTCCAGAAGTGTCTAAATCATCTCTGCACTTCCCCTTTAAACCCCTGATTTTATGCTCAGCTTTAGTTGTGACAAGATGGCTGTCAATTTCTAGTGTTGTAGTGAAACCCTTATGTTCAAAAGCTCTCTTTTTGTTTGGATATGTTTGTTTGTGTGCTGGAGAAGTACCTTGCTTTCCACATTAACAGTTTCATATAAAAAACTCAGTAATCTATGGATCAATTCTAAGTCTTTTTTCGGGTTCCTGTACTGTTCAGGAACCAGCTGGATCACCATCAACATACTGACTACTTTTCCCAAACAGTTTCCTGTTTTTTAATGCCCCAGGTATGTGACTTCTCTAGTGAACTATCTTATTATTTGTTCGGTGTGGGATACATTTATGTGACTTCCATTTGAACGCACATCCAAGAAGTTAAAATAATTGTTACTGTACATTTCTGTCACGTTTAATCAAGGGTTCATGAAAAGCTTGTATTTCAATTACATGGCATAAATCTTTTGTATTGGTTTGAAATGAGTGACAGACATGAGAGACCAACTATCACAACAAAAAGGAGAATTACAACCTTTCTCTGGTTGGCCGTCCTACCTGGAAGCCCTAAAGGAAAGAATAGCCATCAAAACTATCCATAAATGGCACCCAGACAGGACCTTCGCAACAGTAAGAGATATCCAGAGTAAATGTCTGTAAACTGGAATTAAAACAAACAAACAACACAAATGTTTAGATCCCAACGATACCTGCCCATGGGAAGGCACATAGTCATTCTACCAAAGAAACTCAAGGTGCCAATAATACTGGTTACTAAGCCCATAGAGAAAATGGAACTGGTTCTGAGCATTGGTCCGAAGCCAAGGAGGCCTAGCCAACCCCTCTCGCTGTCATGGACTGTCCGGACTTCTGAGCTAGCTCTACCTCTCACACCAATCCATTCCCCCTCTTCTGGTTGATCTACAGATGTAGTAATCCTACAACTTAAAGGGTACCCTCGATATTCATTGGACCCAATAACATATCCACACAATTATCCAATTTAAATGCCAACGCTGAACTGAAGAGCATAAAAAGCACAGTAGAACTCAGAGACTCATTAAACACTCTAACCACCAAGCTGACAGAGATTAGTGACAGCGGAAGAAGAGAAGTGGCTGCTACCTGGACAGTCAGTTGGACTAAAATAGAACAATACCACCCTGCAGTGGCATCTATACAGAGTTCCTCAAGGTCATCAATCTGGAATTTTCTTTAGATTTTCTTGCTCTTAAACATTTGGCTGATGATGAACTCCCTGTGCAATGTGTTGAATGGAACAGCTTGAGACAGGATCTAGCAGATCGTGTGAGAAATCCGGTACAATGTGAGGGAGAGAGAGCACTCAAGATCTTGCAAACCGCTACCAATGTGAAGCAAATTGTGATTTGACATTGGGGAGGAAAAGGTAATTAAATGTATCTTAGAAAACATCAACCCTGTTCTTGCCAGTCAACTCAAAGAGTCAGCACTGTAGATGGACTGGTATGACAACTTTGACAAGGATAGAAAAGGCCACCCCCAAAAATGCTGGTGGTCTTAGATATTGTCTCAATTATAAGAGGACCAGCAGTGTCTCGCAGATTGATCCATATCCTCTTCCCACCATTCAAAAGATAATTGTAAGGTGCTGTTGTTTTTACCACCCTTGACCGCAACAGTGGATTTTGGCTGGTGGAGATGGACCAACACAGCAAGGACAAGACTGCTTTTGTCTGTGCTGGTGGTCTGTTTACCTTCAAAGTGATGCCTTTTGGATTAATGAATATCCGTGCTGCCATCCAAAAACTCATGGAGTCTACATTGAGTAAGCCCAAAGGACAAATCTGTTTTATTTATTCGGATGTTAGCATTACAACACTATAGATATTAAGGCTATGCTGGGCAAGCTAGGAGTTGCTGGACTGACAGTGAACAGCAAAAATATCCACTTTCCCAAACCTCTCTGAACTGCCTTGGCCATACTCTAATTCTGAGGGGATCGACGTGTATCCTGAAACAAACTGGGCTGTAGTACAAGACCCCAAAACGCATTGAAGTGGAATGCAACAAAGTTTTGATGAATGGCAGAATGCCAGACCTTTGAAACATTGAAGAGATATCTGGTCACCCCTCCAATTTTGAATCATTCCAACTTTGATGATGCTTTTGTTGTGTGTACTAATGCAAGTGATGTTGGACGGTGGTGTTTTGAAAAATAATAAGTGTTAGCCTTTGCTAGTCGGACATTAAACGAAGCAGAGCAGAAGTCCCCCAGAATTGAGGAAGAGCATCATGCAGGTGTTGGAATTGTGGAAATACACTTGTGCACATTAGTTTGCATACCCTAGCAGAAATTGTGAAATGATGGCATTGATTTAGAAAATATCGCAGGTCATGCAAAAAAAATGACTTTTCTTTTAGATGATCAAATGAAGCCATTTACTATCACAGCTGTTGAGCTCCTAAATCCTAGTGATAACAGAAATCACCCAAATGGCCCTGATCAATAGTTCACGTACCCTTGAATGTTTGGCATTGTTACAAACACACAAGGTAACACACAGGTGAAAATGGCAATTAAAGGTTACTTTCCCACACCTGTGGGTTTTTAAAATGCTGTTAGCTTCTGTGTATAAATAGTCAATGAGTTTGTTAGCTCTCATGCAAATGCACTAAGCAGGCTAGATACTGAGCCATTGAGAGCAGAAAATAACCTTCAAAGGACCTGTATAACATGGTAATGGAGATTTTTAAAGATGGAAAAGGATATAAAAAGATATCCAAAGCCCTGAAAATGCCAGTCAGTACTGTTCTATCACTTATTAAGAAGTGGAAAATGTGGGGTTCTCTTGATACCAAGCCAAGGACCGGTCGACCAAGAAAGATTTCAGCCAAAACTGCCAGAAGAAATGTTCGGGATACAAATAATAACCCACAGGTAACGTCAGGAGGAATACAGGCTGCTCTGGAAAAATACTTGTTTATATAGTGTTTGTTTCAAGGAGCACAATATGACGATATTTGAGCAAAAATGAGCTGCATGATCGAGTTGCCAGCTAGAAGCCTTTACTGTGCAAATTCCTCAAAAAAGCAGGGTACAATATGCCCGACAACACCTTGACATGCCTCATCAAATTTGGAGTGACAAGACCAAAATAGAACATTAGGGTCACAACCATTAGCGCCATGTTTGGAGAGGGGTCAACAAGGCCTTTAGTGAACAGAATTCCTTGCTCCACTGTGAAACATGGTGGGGGGGTGTGAGCTCTAAAGGCAGGAGGAATCTTGTGAAAACTGATGGCAAGATGAATGCAGCATATTAACAAGTATATTGGCAGACAATTTGCATTCTTCTGTACAAAAGCTGTGCATGGGACGCTCTTGGACTTTCCAGCACGACAATGACCCAATGCACAAGGCCAAATTGACCATCCAGTGGTTATAGCAGAAAAAGGTGACGGTTCTGGAGTGGCCATCACAGTCTCCTGACCTTAATATCATCAAGCCACTCTGGGGAGATCTCAAACGTGAGGTTCATGCAAGACGCCCAAAGTCTTTGCATGACATGGAGGCCTTTCCCCAAGTCGAATGGGCAGCTTTACCACTTGCAAGAATTCGGGGCTTAAGACAACTATTACAAAAGACTGCACACTGTCATTGATGCTAAAGGGGGCAAAACACAGTATTATGAACTAATGGTATGTGGACTTTTGAACAGGGGTCAGTTCATTTTATAATTTGTCATGTTAGTTTTATGATTGTGCCATTCTGTTATAACCTACAGATGAATATGAAAGGTTTTTATAATGTAAAAGAATGAGACAAAGATAAATCATGTCAGAACATTTTCCACTTTTCATGTGACCTATGATGTGAACAATTGAATTGAAACAAACTGAAATCTTTGAGGAAAACAACTCACAATAACCTGGTTGCATGAGTGTGCACACCCTTAAACTAATATTTTGTTGAAGCACCTTTTATTAATTTTTTAAAGCACTCAGTCTTTTTGGGTAGGAGTCTAATTAGTATGGCACATTTTGACATTGCAATGCTTGCCCACTCTTCTTTGCAAAGCGCTCCAAATTTGTCAAATTGCGAGGACATCTCCTGTGCACAGCCCTCTTCAGATCACCCCACAGATGTTCATTTAGATTCAGGTAAGGGCTCAAGCTGGGCCATTACAAAACGTAAATCTTCTTCTGGTGAAGCCATGCATTTGTGGATTTGGATGTATGCTTTCAGAAGGTGAACTTCATCTTCAGCTTTCTAAAGGACGCTTGAAGATTTTGTGCCAAAATTGCCTTGTATCTTGAACTGTTCATAATACCTTCCACCTTGACTAAGTTCCCGGTTCCAGTTGAAGAAAAACAGCCCCAAAGCATGATGCTGTTTTTGCAAAGTCAATTACAACAGTCTTCTTTACCAAGCTTCATGAAGCAAATGGGCCCTATGAACACCTCTTCGTTTTTCGATATGTTATTCATGTCCCATATAAAGAAAATCTTACATACCAATAATCTAGGAAACTAGAGCTATGCATTGGTGTTGAAATCAACCAGATAGCCCTACTACAACCCCCGGGAGAGTCTTGCAAAGATGCGCTGTTCCCAGCCTATTCATTTCAGACCTCACCTTTTCTATTAACTCCTCTCAGGTTTTTCATAACGTATTGATGAAATTTATAGAAAATATTATATACCTGTAATCTATGAGACTACAGCTATATGAAATAATGTTTCTGTACCCTGTTATAGGGTAAAAAAGGCCTGGCAGTTCTAGTGTTAAAGCCTGTAACCCCTCTCCTGAACAATTAGAGGAGCTTTAGCACCACAAGGTCTTGGAGATTTTGGAGATTTTTCTTTGTTTCCCAGATCCCAAAATCTCACCTCAAAAAGCCTGTGGGCAATCCGCAGCAGATGTAGAGTGCCAGAGAATGCTAAATTTGTTTGAGGAGGAAAGTTAAATTTTTCTCAGTTTCCCAGATCAGATCATGGTCAGATTATTTCAGGGGAAGTGGGTGTATGACTGTACAGAAGTGTCTAAATCATCTCTACATATTCCCCTTAAACCAATGATCATATGCTTAGCTTCATCTGCGACAAGATGGCTGTCAGTTATTAGTGAGGGAGTCAAACCCTTCTGTTCAGAAGCAATCTTTATTTTAAATTTGATTGTTTGTGCTGGAGAAGTGTCTTGAACAAATTGCATAATTTCTGTGAATTTGTTAATCTATGGATTAATTACTTTGGTTCCTGTTTTGTTCACACCTGGATCACTATCCACTGACCACTCAGGATATGGTATTCCTTTCATTTTCAGGATGTTACAAACTTTGTGTTGTGTTATTTTTAGAATAGGTAGCATTTGTGCCTGTTATGAGATGGTCTACAGCAGAGGTGTGTTGTGAATGGACATTTCCATTAGTTCACTTGATACATTAGATCAACTGGGCCAGACTGATTTCTTTTTTCATGTCTGAGTTACGGTACTTTCCTCTTGTGAGCCAGCTTATTTGTGCTTTGAGATGTATTGCTGTAACCATTGATTTGAATACACATCTAAGAACTGAAATGTAGGGTTTAAAATGTACCTGGCACTTGATAAAAGAATAGTCAAGTCAAACCCGCTGTGTTGCAAATGCCTGTGTCTCAGGTGTAATGTGTCCCTCACCCAGCGGGGGGCAGTGTGTGACCAGTATGTCAGTGGAGTCTGGAATCTGGTTCCACTTGTCCAGTAGAGCCTGACCTCTTGGTAAGTTGAACCCCCAACCATAGTACCAAGGCTGCCTGGCTCAGAGAAAGAGAGGGGGGGAGAAAGAGATGGAGGGGAGGGAAAGGTTAATACAGTATAGGTACTCTGTTAAATCGTCTAACTGAAGTGACAAAGTGACACATAATAACAAAAGTGAGACGTACAGCAACTACAACCGGATGACGACACTTCACCTCTGAAACGCAATCCTAGGTCAGAGTGAGATAGGTTTTGTGTTATTCATGCTAAGAGACACCGACACCAAGCGCCGGGCTATAAAACCTCAACGTTAAACATAAACGGCTGCTTGATCCGACAGTTGACATTGGAGTCTTCCAGGATAGGAGGGGGAAAAAAGACCTAAAGAGAAGAGAGATGAAGAGAGCGATTTGATGCCTGGGCCAGTGTCGCTTCACTATGCTAGCGGACGCCTCCAGTGCGTGAGTGACGGTGGAGAAATTAACATGTCACTAACAATCTGTCCTCAGATCCATCTTCCTCTGTATCGCAAAGCGATCCGTGCGCGCATGTAACTGCGGCGACGCCGTCTTTTTGCTCCGGAACCGCCGCCTTTTTTAATTTGCAGAGCGCAGTCACTCGAAACGCCAACTTTTATCGAGGGCACTTCGTTCGTCTGTTACTTCGGTGTTCACTGGAACGTCAGATGGAGTTAAACACAAAAATAATTTTGTGCCTGTCTACGTATGTAAGGGAATATGTTTCTCTGTGTGTGTGGAGGTAGGCTTGTGTGCCGGCACGCTATAGCATGGGCCAATATCTGGTTTGAATTCCAAGCCAACAAGTAGTGAAATTGGTCATTGTGCCCTTAAGCAAGGCACTGAACCATGATAGCTCTTCCTGTAAGTTGCTCTGGATAAGAGCAGCTGCTAATAGTCTAAAATGTAAATGTACGACCTTGGGGAAATCAAACAACACTGTTTTGCTGTCAGTCTCTCCTCCCACTTCCACTGAACTGTGTGTGCGTGCATGTGAGAGATCCCTGTCTGTGTAGGGACCTGAAGCCCCTACCAATATGATGAAACCTGAAAATGTCCCCATACTTTAAGTTTTGTTTGGCAGATCTCCACTAGGGAAAATGTGATTTCTGTGTTTGTGTTTTTGTGTGAGCTGTGTAGGGATACAGAACTTTATTCCCCATAAAATCATACTCTCCCTACACACTAACCCTACAATCTTAACCCTTAATCATTCTTCTAACCCCAATTATAACCTTTACCCTACATGTATCCTATATTTTTCCTTTAGGGGAACAACAAAGTCTCCACAAGGTCAATTTGTCCTTGTGTAGGTTCACTGTGAGTATTTTCAGTCCCCACCAGGTTAGTAAAATGAACACACACACACACACGCACACACACAACACTCGATTAAAGAGATATAGTCGTAAAGACACTAACAGTGAGTACAGTCAGTTTGGCTCCCAACCATGAGGTCACAGCCTGAGAGAGGTCAGGAGGACAGCAAAGATGCACCATGGGAAACAGTGTCCTGTTTCAGCTTCAATCTACACCATTAAAATTCCATCACTCAGGGACATCAGAGTCTAAACACTTTTGATGAAACATCTGAAGTTCCCAGTGAACGCTATTTCAATAATTTACACAGTGAATATTAAAACATTTAAATTGGTTTTAGCATATTAATAGGGCCGGTTAAATATTCATGTTTATCTTAACATGGATGTCTCAATTAAAATAAGATGATCCACCAGTTTTTCTGTCTCAAATTGCTCTTGATTCTCAATATAGTGCGCTACCCAGCAGTCTCTGGTATTCAGCAGTAGTCACATATATTGCAATATATTTGGAAAAAGTATCATTTGGAATGCCTCGATTGGTGCTCACCTAATACACCCCCTTGTCATATTTGAATGGAGAGATGAAGAACTAGTGACCAATGACAGATGGAAGGATATCATTTTTCTTTGGTAACTGCTATTGGACAGTTATAGGGGGTTAGATTAAGAAAGCAAGGGGGGGTGAGAGGGGCTGTGAAAAGAGAATGGGCTGTTGTGTGAAAACAAAAGGGATATTGAGACATTGAATGAGATTTGTTGTAATATTTTCTACACTTGAACCCCCTGCCCAATGCTTCAAGAGGTGAAGCGATTTCACAAGTAAAAAGTCAGGCATTTTCTACCACTTGAGACACAATAACTGTCTTTAACACATGGAATTGGTACAAATTCCATAATCAGTCATATAGCGCCCTTATCTCAGTGGCTAAAGATAGATAAGTTCTCACAGTACAATCAGTGTAACTTAATTCCAAGAAATGTCCCTGATTCTTCTGTTTATGGTCTAAACCCGAAACTAACAGAATACCATGGATAACATCTCTACCACATCAACATGATTTGATCAACAAAGGGGATTAAAATATAACAAGCGACTTTTTTGTGAAGTTAGGGAGGAGAAAATCAGGAACGTGCTCTGCGTATTAAAGATTCTGTTAATACCCAAGGTTTGTAATTTTTTATGGATTTAGAAAAGGAAGGAAACAGATGCTTAGTTAGACTGCTGGATCCCTAGGCATCATCTATGGGCTAAGCAAAACACACAGAAGAAAAAACAAATGCATAAACTTCACTATTTAATTGAGAGAGGGAATGGTGGAGAGAAGGCGAGAGTGAAAATGAATTTGTCAGGTTTACCCAAAACACCACTTTACTTACAGGCTAAAATTATAAAAGGTTTGAAAACAAATAAGAGATCACTCTACTTCTCATAAATGTGTGTGTTTGGTTCCGTGGGTGTTTCTCCATTTAAAACCTTAACTCTATATTTGGAGAGTCCATGAATGATTAACTAATCAGTCTGGCTAAGGGGAGCAAGGCTTGGTGCTTCTGCACTTATCCCCTAGTTTAGCTTCTCACACACACACACACACACACACACACAAACTCACACACAAACTCAACCATTCCCCTTGCACACTCACAAATGTTGGTTAACTTCAGTCGTTTGGATGGAAAAACACTGTGATCAAAGAAGAATTGAAACCATGAATGTTCGAAAGAAATGGAATCTAACTAAACTGGAGAGTTTATCCTGAGCTCTAAAAAGTTTTAAAGAAAAAGGAAGACCGCAAGACGGACAGAAAGATAAAAAGAGACAAAGAAAGACAAACAATGAACGCAAGCTGTGGTAACGTTTTGAGACAAGAAATGAGAGTGGTAGAGACAGTAAGGTAAAGACAGAATCTGAGAACAGAAAGTCACTAAGTATCCTATATAAACAGTTCAGGTTAACTCTAATCCTGTAACAAATGGTATGAATCTGAAGAACAGATAGATGGAGGCAATGAGATACTAGGGAAGAGACGCAGCTAAATCGAACGTGTGCATTTTACAAGAGTAGTGTTCGCAGTGTTAATATGTAGCCTGCCACATGTTAGTTAAGCAGAGTGGTGGCATTGAACACATCCCGGCATCATCACCTCACCCAGAGATAATTAAGAGCTACTGATGACTTAATGACCCTAATAACAGCCTGGGAGATGAGGAGCAGATAGGACCCTAGTAACACACACACACACACACACACACACACACACAGTGACAACACGCTGTCTGCCCTAATTAGACTGTGTGTGTGCATGCGCGTGTGTACACAGGATGTGTATGAACATGTACCCATGTGTTTGTAGCAAGTATTTGTGCAATCTTGAAATACAATGCTGTCACCAATCACTCCTAACAATGCCCCCCCCCCGAATCGAAGTGCATCTCAGTTATTAACCCGTCCCCCTTCCCCCTTTTCACCGCTTCCCTTGTTGAGAGACAGTTTCTATTAGACGCGTCTTGGATTGGGAGAGATCCATGGGGATTCCACTGCTCAGATAAGACATTGAAGGTGCTGCCTGTATATGCTATCAGTGTCTCCCTGTTTCCATTCACTCATTCAGTAACCTGGAGGCTAAGCTGGATCAGTCAGATACAGGCTACAGGTCTCAATTCCTTCTCACAACTTCAGGTTAATTACACAATCTACTATTATACTTATTGTGTTAGAGGCTAGTGGTTAGATCATTGGGCCAGACGGTTGCTGGTTCAAATCTCCAAGCTAACAAGGTGAACAATATGGCAATCTGCCCTTGAGCATGTAGCCCAAATACGAATTTCTGCTAAAATAATATTGTATATGAGTATACTTGTTTAATCACACACAGGGTGGTTTTGCTCCCGCTTCTTTCTTACCCCCTCCAATTGTATTGACGGCCTTGATTTGAAGATGCTGAAATGCTTCCTCCAACTCGTCATGCCAAGCCATTCTGCTTTATTTTTTTACACTGCTCTTCAAAACTAGAAGTTAATCGAATCGGAGTGTATGATGAGGCCCTATTCCCTTAACTAACAGAGATTACTTGTAAGCACCCAATCCGCAGGGGGGCTAGATCAGTCAAAGAGTAAAAGAAATCACTGCCGACATTTGCGTACTACCGTGTAGGTGAAGCTGGCTAATGCAACACCCATTGGACTCCCGGCTACACGCTACAAAATGGCCCAGTCAGGGTTTGAACCTTGACTGTTGGTTTACTACTCAGCAATTAGTGGCTTGGACAGCTGTGCCAGTTGAGAGCTTAAACAGTCAATTTTAAATGAGTCAGTTTAAGAAGTGGCATCATCACTGCTTCTGTCCAAATCTCTTTCATACAGAATAGGATTAAAAGGCTTGAATGACAGTTAGAACTTAATTTCCTGACAGACACACACACACACACACACATGCACACCGTCCATCCACCCCTTGGTGCTCTGCCGCAGAAGCATGAGAGTTTAACTCGTTAGGGCCAAATCAATGTTGCAAGGCGCAAAGAAGCCTGAACGAGAAGCTATTTCATACGTTACCGAGAGAGACGTTTCTGTCTCTGCTCTATTATTACTCTCAACTCCAAACCTCTCCCGGCACACGCTATTCAATTCTCCTTCACGCGCACAATGGTTCATGTTCCGACTTTGATGTTTAATCATGGACTACCACACTCGTACAAGCCAGTCCATCCAGTAACACTGATCCTCACAGCAGGACTGATGAAACGGGTAGAGAGAGGGAAGGGGAAAGAGAGAGATGGAGTTGGGAAGAGAGATGGGCTGGAAAGGAGTGGGGGGAAGAAAATGAAATACTGGAAGGCCGAGTCAGACCCCGACAATGAGGAGGATTAAGCCCAGCCGGCAGCAGCCTCGGTGACAGTGGGTGGATTTGTTCCCATGCTATTTTCCAGCACAAATCTGACCAAAATGATCTGACATTACATGAAAACATGACATATTGTCAGGACTTCTGGGATCTGCTGATTTTCCTAATGCTAATTCGGCTAACTCCAGGCTCGGGCAGATGGAAACAATGTCTTAATGACACCTTGGGCCTCCAGACAACCACATGTAAAGGAAATTTCACCAAAATATGTTATTAAGTCAAACTATCCCTTTAGGGAATGATGTTAAATTTTTGTAGCTAAGTTTGGTGTGTGTCCGTGTGCATGTGTGTGTGCGTGTGTGTGTATGAGTGTATGTATCCATCAGTCCCGGTCATTAATCGTTGAAGCTCAGTGTGCGTAAATTTTCATCTACGCCAGTCACCATATCCTCCACCCACCCTGCTTAGACCCCAACTGTTCTCATCGCTCGCCTGCAATTAAACCATTACAGAGTAACCCACACAAACGCACACACACACACACATGCACAGGGGCTTTGTCGAGGGAGATGTGGGAGTAGAAGCTGACAGAAAAAATGCCGTTGCTTGATTTCCCACAGGTCGACATTTACAGATATTTTCTCCCGGTTTTGGTGTCTTGTGTGTATTCACATTTCATATATAATTCGAAGTGCTCATGTGTGTGGGCTATATATGTAGGCAGAGTGTGGGTGTGTGTGGGCGTTTGTGGTTGCCAGCCCAGTGCAATTGGGTTCCCCACCCGACCCCGCTGGTTGTTACACGTGTCATGCCGAGGGGCAATGTGTCCCCAATCTGCCACCCCACAAGAAGAAGGTAAGGGGGGAAGAGGGCAAGTAGAGGTAACAAGGGAGGTGGAGAGGGTGAGGTTTCAACAGAAGAAAGTGAGGGGAGACCTCAAGGGCTTACGACCTCTCTTCTTGTTCCTTTTCTAAAAAAAAAACATTGTAGGAGGAGGTACGAGGAGGGAGAAGGTGAGGTGTGTGAATATGAGATGTTCCCCGGATGATAACAAGAAAGATTGTAGGTGACTAACATAGATGGAGGAAAAGATTGGGGTAAGCAAGAGCGAGTGAGAGTGACAAAGATCAAAAAGAAAAGATTCATTAAAGGTGAAGATATTGACCGGATGGGAGAAAATAATGAAGGAATGTGTTGTGGCAGACTAATATATATTCACACGTAATTGTGTGGACACAAATATTCCAATTTAAAATTGAAGATTCACACTCACCCCACAAATCGAACCCTAAATCCTCACCCTATCCCTAAAAATAACAAATAATAGCAAACACACACCCCATACAGCAGCAGTGTCAGTGTGGGTTCTGGTGAGACAGTGTCCAACCATCCCTGTGAAGCTGGAGCAGACAAGAGTGGCATTACAGAGCCCATCTGTGACAGAGTGCAGGGACATCTGGCCACCTGGCACGCACGCACACATGCACACACGCGCACACGCAAGCACGATTAGCTAGGAGAGCTGTTCCCACAGTTTGCCATGGACAAACGTTTTCTGACATATACACACAACCAGAAAGTCCACTTTCAATGCTAAGGTTTAAAATCTCAGAGTACCGGCTCTGTGTGTCTGAGGATCACTTTTCTTACACCTTTTTTGAGAAAAATGATCTAAAAACCGCCATTTCAACTTGCTGTCTGTGTCTTGTTTGTATGTGATATGCTGCCTAAATAGACCCCCTATTTGCATTGTACTTAAATGTAGGCGAAATCTTACTGCTTCCTCAAGAACCTCCCAAAAGTTGGATTGGCTTGATGAGCCCTTCTTATGTACCATAAATAATAATAATACATTTATTTTTAGGTGCTTTTCTAAGCACTCAAGGTCAAGACACAAATTGCAATAAAAATTAAAACGGACATTGCTAAAAGCAGATGAATAGTGATCATGTTAGATATGCTAGTGTGAAAATATGAGTTTTCAGATGGGTTTTGAAAATGGAAAGCGAGTAGATGGATGTCTGGCAAAGCGGCTAAAGGCTGACCCGTAGTGGTCAAATGGGCAGGAGGTACAGTGAGGTGAATAGAAGACCTGAGAGTACAGGTGGGTATGTTAATATGAAGGAGGTCAGTGAGGTACAGAGGAGCAAGGTTGTGAATGGTTTTGAAAGTGAAGAGCAGAATCTTAAAATCAGTGCAGTGTTTTACTGGGATCCAATGTGCTGAATAACAGGAGTGATGTGATTAATAGAAGATGTTCTGGTGATGATACGAGTGGCAGAGTTCTGAACCAGTTGACGTTTTTGTAGAGGTTTGAGAGGAAGACCGAAGAGAAGAGAGTTACAGTAATCGATAAGGGATGTAACCAGGGTGTAAATGAGAATTGTTGTACTAATGGGTGTGAGAGAAGGACGGAGACGATTGATGTTACGTAAATGGAAATATGCAGACCAGGTGACATTTTTAATGTAAGCTTGAAATGAAAGTGTGCTGTCAAGGATGACACCCAGACTCAACCTGAGGGGAGGGAGAAACTGAGGAGTTATCAGTGGAAAGCGAGAAACTGTCATGCTTTGTCAGAGTGTATTTGGTGCCAATGAGTAGGACTTCAATTTGGTCATTGTTAAGTTTTAGGAAGTTGCAGGAATACCAGGATTTGATTTCCATTAAGCAATCAGAGGGGGGTGGCTAGGAGGGTTGAGTTAGGTTTAGGTGACAGGTTTAGCTGACAGGTATAGCTGGGTGTCATCCGCATAGCAGTGGAAATGGATATTGAATTTATTAAATATATGACCAAGAGGAAGTAGATGATAAAACAAAAGGGACCCCAGGACAGAGCCCTGGGGAACACCGGTAATTACAGGAGATGGATGGGATCTGAATGTTCTGAGTTGAATGAATTGAATGCGGCAAGAGAGATAGGATTTAAACCAGTCCAAAGTTGTGTCAGTTATACCAATATAAACGAGTGTGTCAAGGAGGATGTTATGAGAGATGGTGTCAAAGGTCACACTCAGATCAAGAAGGATCAGAATTGTTAATAGTCCAGAGTCAGCTGCCATGAGAAAATAATTAGTGATTTTTACCAGTGCTGTTTCAGTGCTATGGCAGGTACAGAAGCCAGATTGAAATTCTTCATAGAATTTGTCAGACCAAGTGTGCATGAACCTGAGATGCAACTGTTTTTTTTAGTTTTTTGGATAGAAAAGGCAGGTTAGAAATAGGATGGAGGTTATTGAAATTGTTGGGATCTGCACCAGGTTTCTTAAGTATAGGAGTAATTGCAGCAGATTTTCGAGGAGAAGGAAAAGTGCCAGAGTTGAGAGAAGAATGTATTATGGTAGTAATTAGGGAGGAGAGAGGGTAAGCAGGCTTTTACCAGGATGGTAGGTAGAGGATCTAGCTGACAAGAAGTTGGCTTTGACTTTTGAATAAAGTCAGATATTTCAGCAACAGAAGGAACCGTGAAACTCAAAAATGCACAAGAAAGAGTGGGTCAAGCTGCTCCTCCAACAGCTCAATAGGTGACTGTGCTGGCCACTCCATTATTGATTGAATACCAGCTTGATTGCTTCTTCCCTAAATAGTTCTTGCATACTTTGGAGCTGTGGGTCATTATCCTGTTGTAGGATGAAATTGGCTCCAATTGACATCCAAAAGGTTTGAAATGGTGTGGTTGAGTCTCACAAATGTTCTTCTTGATCATCTAAACATTTTGAACTTAAATTTGTCTGTCCATAACAACTTTATTTCTAATCTTACTCTGCCCAGTGTTTGTGTTCTTTAGCCCATCTTAATCTTCTCCTTTTGTTGGCCAGTCTGAGGTATAGCTTTTTCTTTGCAGCATCCCTGAGTCACCTCTTCAATGTTGACACTGGTGTTTTGCAGGTACTAAGAACAAGACTGAGTTTCAGAAAAAGGTTATGTTTCTTGTCATTTTGAGCCTGTAATTGAACTCACATTTGTGGATGCTGCAGATACTCAGATCTTTAATAAGTGCAAAAGTTTTCATATGTGCTAACATTATTGTAAAAGTGTTTTCTAGCCTTTTAAAATTATAAACTTGGATTAGCAAACACTGGAACACAGGAGTGATGGTTGCTGATAGTGGTATGTAGGTATTCCATTCAAAATCAGCCACAGCGACAATAGTCATCTATGTATTTCTGATCATTTCAGTGTTATTTTAATAGAAAAAGGTATTTCTTGGTGATCCCAGACGGTCGACCGAGGTGTGTGTGTGTGTATGTATGTATATATATATATATATATATATATGTATATATAAAGTCAAAAAGGAAGGCTTCAAGTGATGAACAGAAGAGTTAAAATTGAGAGACCATTGCAAATTGAACGCTTCTGATTCTTACTCAAAACTTTCCTTATCAACTTATTTGGAAAGGAAAGAAAAATGTGCAGTGGTCTCTTAACTTTCTCCGGAGTTATATACATACACACACACACACACACACACACACACACAGTCAAAAGTCTGCCCATTCGTCTTGACAAAATGCCTTCAGGTCATGCACTCTTTGGTTGTCTTGCATGAACTGCACGTTTGAGATCACCCCAGAGTTTCTTGATGATATTAAGGTCAGGAGACTGTGATGGTCACTCCCGAACCTTCCTTATTCTGCTGTAACCCCTGGAGGTCCACTTGGCCTTATGCATAGTGTCATTAATATGCTGGAAAGTCCAAGAGCATCCCATGTGCCGCCATTGTGCAGAAGAATGCAAATTGTATGCCAGTATTTTCAGATAACATGCTGCATTCATGTTGCCATCAATTATCACAAGATTCCCTGTGCCTTTTGAGCTCACACACCCCCAAAACATCAATGAGCCACCACCATGCTTCACAACGGGGATGGTATTCTGTTCACTATAGGCCTTGTTGACCCCTCTCCAAACATAGTGCTTATGGTTGTGACCATAAAGCTCTATTTTTGTCTGGTCACTCCAAGCTAGTGTACCAGAAGCTGTGAGGTGTGTCAAGGTCTTGTCAGGCATATTGTAACCGGGGCTTTTTGGTGGCATTGGCGCAGTAAAGGCTTCTTTCTGGCAACTCAACCATGCAGCTCATTTTTGTAGAAGTATCGTCGTATTGTGCTACTTGAATTAACCACAGTCTTTTTCCAGAGCAGCCTGTATTCCTCCTGAGGTTACCTGTGGGTTTTTCTTTGTATCCTGAATTTTTTTCTGGTAGTTTTGGCTGAAATCTTTCTTGGTCTACCTGACCTCAGTGTATAAAGAGATCCCAGAATTTTCCACTTCTTAATAAGTGATTGAACAGGTCCGACTGGCATTTGCAAGGCTTTGGATATCTTTTTAAATCCTTTTCCATCATTATAAAGTTCCATTACCTTGTTATGCAGGTGTTTTGACACTTTTCTTCTCCCCATGGCTCAGTATCTAGCCTCAGTGCAACCAGGTGAGAGCTAACAAACTCATTGACCATTCATACAGAGACACTAACTGCAATTTAAAAAGCCACAGGTGTGGGAAATTAACCTTAAATTGCCATTTTCACCTGTGTGTGTTGCCTTCTGTGTCTGTAACAATGCTAAACATTCAAGGGTATGTAAAGTTTTGATCAGGGACATTTGGATTTCTGTTATCATAATGATAAAAAAGAGCCAAACAACTATGTTGTAATAAATGACTTCATATGTTCACTATGCTTAAATACAAAAAAATATTTTTGCATAATCATATTTTCCGAATTAAATACATTTCACAATTTCGGCCAGGGTATGCAAACATATGAGTTTGTACACTGTACACTGTACACTGTACATGCATTTAAATTATGGCAATCACACGCTTTTAGCAGATGCTAAGGGTTATTTGGTGCTTGATAGGTACCTTTTTTCTGAAAAAGGTCTGAGAATAACTGGATCTGCAGCCATATCTCTAGTCTTCAAACCTGGGGCAGCTCTGAAAATACCACTACCAAGAAGCTCTGAGCAACATTCTTTTCTTAAATGAGATTTTTTCTGTTATGAAATCAAGCAGGTTTTCATTCATCCCCACAACGAGACCCGTCAATGGAGAAAAGAGGCTGTGATGAACACAGACCCGGCCTCTCCTCTCCCGATTAACCCTCAGAGTTCTCACCTGTGTATGTCCCCTCCCTCCCTCCACTATGTAGCCCTCCCTGGGGCCATTCATTCTGCTTGTTTGGTGAAATGCAGTCCCGGATGCCCCATATTGACATGCAAACACACACACACACACACACACACACACACATACACACATACATACTGAACAAAACACACGCACACACTTGCAGACACACAGCAGGTCTCCCCCTCCCCATAGGCCAATGCTTTCTAGATTTAATAAAATGCAGGAAGACTTGCTCTACAAAGGAACAACGAGGGAGTGAGGAGAAAAGAGCATGAAAAATAAAATAATACCTATACTAAAGGGAGAAAGAGAGACGGACAGACAGAAAGACAAAAGAAGCAAATAATGAAAAGGCGATACAGACAGATAAAAAAAGAGCAAAAAGAAAGAGAGGAGAATTGAAGGCAGACAAAGAGATAAATGGAGAAATCGTAAGAGGGAATGAGAGCAAGGAAGAGCGAGAGAGTGACAGATAGAGGGACCCATGCATAGGTTTAGTGAGGGATGAATAATTGTCTCCGGTTTCTTCTCTCTTCTTCTCTCTCTCTATCTCTCTCTGCCTCTCTCTTCCTCTATCGTCTTCTGTAATCAGGTTGGACGCCGGGGAAAAAAATAACGCGTTTTTTCTCTCTGCCGTGCCTCTATACCACCCCACAATTTTTTTTAGGAAGTCAGCTATAAAAGTAGGGATCAGCAGAAACTAGCCCAAATCTCAGAGGAAACTGTTTGATCAGGTACTGCGAGCCTCTCTCTCTCTCTCTCTCTCTCTCCTCAAACGGCTCTCTTGTACCTGTGCAATAGCTTACACAGCTGAAGCTAAAATCGGCGAAGGCTGGTGACGGGAGGACAGCTTGTATTAACGGCGCAAAAGGACTGAATGGAATGGCAGCAAACGGACAATTCAACACCCGGTTACAGATGTGTTGGACATCATTCCATTAATTTCACTTCTGCCATTACTATGAGCCTGTCCTCCCCAATTAAGATGCCAACAGCCACCTGTGGCTTCACTTATGGTCTGTAAATACAAAATCTACACACACATTTCTGGATAAAGCAAACCACATTACCCAGAATTCATTGTTCAGTGCGTGTTTCATCCACGAGGGGAAAATAAGTTAATACTTCTGTTCCCATTCCCCTTTCCTACCCATCCTTCCTCTTCACCTAATTTTCTCTCCCTTCCTTTTTCCCTGTCCTGTCCCCTCCCTATCTCTCATCCTGTCCACTCTCTCCTTAACTCAGTCTTTCCCGTTCCTTCTTTCCCTTACCTGCCTCCCCCCTTCTTCTCTTCCCTGCCTCCCTATGCCTCTCTCCAACCCCCTCCCTTCCCTTTCTTTCCCATACACCCCAGTCTCCTCTCGGTGGTTGGATAGTGTGAAGGCCTGAGAGATGGCATATCTGCTGGGTCATGACTGACAACTTTATGCCCAGTGATAATGAGATCCTGTCGGATGCTGCGCTCACGGGAGACACGTTACACTAATGTTGAACTAATGTTGCCACCACGTTAGAGAGACGTTTTGGGTGGTGGGGAGGGGACATAATATGGAAGCCAACATGCCAATGACTGTCTTCTCCCAGTGAGTATCCACTCAACAGAGGGTGTGAAAAAGAGAGGGAAGATCGAATCAGAGTTGACATGAGAGTCACACATGAAGACACAGACACACAGAAGGACAGACACACATGAAGACACAGACGCACAGAAGGACAGACAATGATGGATACAGACAGTGACAGATACAGACAGACAGGTTGGTAGACAGCTAGTAATGGAAAGAGACTGCAAATACATGAAGGACAGGTGCCGGAAACAGACAGGCTGGCAGACACTGACCGATACAGACAGAAAGGAACACAGTGATGGAAAAGACAGCAAATATAGACAGACAGACAGACAGGTTGGCAAGCAGATGGGCAGAAAGAAAGTGTTATGGGATGAGGAAGTCTCTCTATGGTTGTGTGTGTGGAGGGAGGGGTACGGGAGAGGAAGCACTGGGTTCCAACATCCAAGCTTCCCTTGTTGCAGCAGGTGGAGGGATTGTATGTGTGTGTGTGTGTGTGTGTGTGTGTGTGTGTGTGTGTGTGTGTGTGTGTGTGTGTGTGTGTGTGTGTGTGTG